>DWNE01000425.1:0-29627 GCA_018249875.1 Cecropterus toxeus | reverse complement strand
TACACTCATAGCCCCACACTAGGATTTTCTCCTGTGTCGTGGGTGCAATGGACACACAAAGACGAATACACAAACACCCAGATCCAGAACAGAAATCTGAATTCATCATTCAGATGCCTGTCTGGCCGGGGATCGATCCCGGGACCCACTGCGCGTTAGATCGGTATAGTAACCGCTCGGCCACGCGGGTCGTCAAAGTCTTAGGACTATAATATCGTTACAGATTTACTAAAAGAATCAATACTATTACTTATATTTGAGGCGAACATCCTAGTCCTCGGGAGTGGCAACGCATCTGTGATCGACTTTAGATAGATCACCTGTTCAGTATAAAGTTGCTTACAGATGTGATGTGCGGCAGTAACCACTTACCATTAGGTGGACTGCATGCTCATTTGCTACTTCAGTCTGTTAAAAAAACTTAGTACCTATCGATAGATGTATGAGAAAAAAAGTGTATCAATAACAAATATGTTGCTAAAACATTAAACGTCTACTTACAGAATTATATAATTAATAAAAAAATCTTAATACAATAGCAATATTGGAGAACATTATTATAATTACCATAATTACAATGTAGAAGTAAATTACGTGACGATGATGATCGTGACAAAAATGACAAACCTATGATATTCCGATGAAGTTAACTTAAAAAGCAAATTTCATATTAAAATCAATGCCAATTATAAATTGAACCATAGTTGGAATACCGAACTCCTTTAAATAAAAAGTGGATATTATTAAAAAGTTCCTAATCAGTTATGGTCATGGCAGGCTTTGGAATTGTTTGCCAAGAAACGTTCAGGAATTAGCTGAAGAAATGATATCTCCGATATGAGCTTACGAGTACATTGGTATGAAAATAATAACAAAAACAATGATGTGATTGTAACTTGGTCTCACGTGTATTTTTATCGTAATCTTATGTTCTTATTTTATCACTGCGAAATTTAGGGTTGTTAACGAATGATGTAGCTGAGGCTAACGCGAGACGGGATGCTGTTTTCAATTTAATAAAAAACTCTGTTCTCAAGATCGAAAAAAATGTTATCGATCGATAACACCTATTTCTAGCGTGAAGCAGTTCTTGCGTTTTGCTGGAAGGGTGTGGTTGCCGGCTCACATTTACGAGTATATGAGGCGACCATCTCAGTCCTCGGAAGTAGCAACGCATCTGTGGTCGACTTCATATAGAACCTCTGTTCTATATGAAGTTGCTTACAAATGTCCAAGGGTGGCAGTAACCACTTACCATCAGGTGGGCTGCTTGCTCGTTTGCTACTTCATATTTATAAATATATATAAATGTAATAAGCATTCGTATTTCGCAATATAAATAAGTATAAGCGTATGTGTTCGTTCCCCAAGTAAGCGAGTGTGGTTGTCCGCAGCGCGTGGTGCACGTGCGCGCGGCGCACCGCATGTTCGTGACGGGGCTGCAGTTCCTGGCGCCGCGCGGGCCCGCCGCGCGCGCCGACGCCGCGCTGCTCTCCATCTCCGTCGACAACCGCCTCTGCGTGCACACGCTGCCGCACCCCGGTACGTCGCACGCACTCGTTACAGTACATACGACACACGCGATCAGGGCCGTGCGAATAATTACAATCGAATTTTAATATTCCTTTCGATTTTCGAATCGAATAGTCCCAATTTTGGAATAATTTCAAATAGATCGAATTTTTTTTTCTTGTTTTTGTAATGAGTCGGGGATTATATTATTATTTACAAATTATCGAATGTTTTCTCTCTTAAAATGAATCAGTGAAATTTCGCTGATTCAACCAGTGAATATACTCACGCAAATGTGCGTAGATATTCTATTCACTAATTCAACCAGTCAACGAGAATTTCACAGGCTGAACTGAGTTAAATTTAAATTAGAAATAATAAAAAATGCAATGATATTTCAATTTCAAATTATTCGAATAGTGCGATTTTTTTTAATAATTCAAACGGCATTCGCATAATCCTACCCACGATACGTTACATTACACAGCCATAATATAGACAGACGAGAATCTGCGTCGTCAACATATTTTTGTTGCGCTAAAAGTGTGCAAGTCTCCGTTTAAAAAGCAGTAATAATCCAATGATGCTGGCCAAATGAAGATTTGATAAACTTCACATTCTTTATACATCGTTTAAGAAAATAATATATTTATTTGCAATTCGCCCATAATTTAGAAGAATCAAATTTAATCAATTTATTTGTAAAAAAGTATTCATTCATTCAAAGATCAACGGTGCGTACCAAGAAATTGACCAGACACCGCGATTAGATAGAGTTTGAACAGTCACCACTGAATCATGATAGGACCACCACACTATATCGTCACACAACGCAACACAATATCGCACTAAATACACCACACCATCATGTCATTTATTTAACACTATAACTACATTATACTTATCATATTAAGCTGTTCCAGCAAATACTATTTCCACCCGCACATTGTAGAAGTGATACATACTAAATTTTATTAGTACCATACCAATATTTCGGAAAACTGAAAACCGACCGGACCGAAAATCAATAGGAAATAAAAGAAAATCTCGCACCGTGAGTGCATTACGCATTACGTACTAAAAATTACTCCATTTGCAATGTCAGAATTAATAGTGTCTCAATGAGGGTATACTTAACAACTTCAAACTACCTTCAAAGTTGTATTAATCATTTATTTATATTGTTTGCAGGTACTATGCCCGCCTGGGTAGCCATCTTACTTATAATATTTCTACTATTTTGTACATTCTCTATATGTTCATATTTAGATATTTAACTATAATGTATTTAAAATCAATTATTTTTATTGTCTATAAAGGAAATATTTCTCAAGTACCTTGGGTTACATTAGGCTTAGTTTGTAATAGGAAATACGGTGAATGTCAAGCTCATTTACATATAAATATTATATAATGTTTGTATAAATAGGATTATATGATTAAATGAAGTGAACTGTTGCACTATGTTGTATTATTTGTACAAATACCATTAAATGGTGGCAAAACCCTTAGTAGTTAATAATAATGCGACTTATTTCTCGACGACCCTCGTGGCGGTGCGGTCTTCATGCCGGTCTACCACGCAGTGGGTCTCGGGTTCGATCCCCGGCAAGACAGAAATATGAATGATGAGTTTTGATTTCTGTTCTGAGTTTAGATGTTTGTGTATTCGTCTTTGTGTGTCCATGGCACCCAGGACACAGGAGAAAATCCTACTGTAGGTCTATGAGTAGAAAGCATTATTCCTGCCTAAGAATAGCAGTTTTAATTGCTTACATATTATTATACTGGTTTTCAGGGTGTGGTGAAGAAGACGTACGTATCCGACACGTTCTAACTCTGGGGTAGCAATGCATCTGTTGTCGACCTCAGGTAGGATCCTAATAGCAGTAGGACTGCAAGGACCACCTTCCTTCTTGTAAAATATATGAAAACTCACAAATGCAAGTTGTACTGCAATGTAATATTCCATGCGGTTATATTGTTTGTCTTTTTACATAGCTCGACGTAACGATAAGGCAGACAGGCCAGCTGATGGAAAGTAGTCACCGTCGTACCTCTAAGGAGCTCATTCAACATCTTACACGTTAGTGGAAGGAAAGAGCGTTTTGTTATCTGCTTTGTACAAATAAATAATAAGCTTACAATAAACAAACATTTGGAAATAAAACGAGGCAAGAGTAATTTTTCATAACATTTAATTAATTACATCAAAACAAATAACATATAGATGATCATCGTAACCCTTCGGCAAGTGCATTGAATAGGACCGACTAGACCCGCTGCCCGACACTGAACCACGACAATTACATTACCGACGGCATACACTGCTAGTCACCAACATATTGGCAATTATAATTCAATTACAAGCCACATTAATTGGTACTTAATTGTTGTACAACATTGGCACCTTCAGTCAAATCAAAGGTGTTCATACATTGTCTTTAGTTTTCAAATGTCTAAGCGGCGTTTTATTGGAAAAATGAGGAAGACCTTCAACTAAACTTTATACAAGTTGTGATGTATCATTGACTTGTTACAGTAATAATAAATAACAATTCAATATTTCCATATTTTATACAAGAATATTTATAAAACAGTGAAAAATCACTCAAGAATCAGAGATATTTTGGTCACCGACTTGACTTCTTCGGCGAGGAAAATTGCACTAAAATGTTACAGTCAACATTGTATAGGGTTCTTAAAAATCGTATTCCAAAACACCAAACGTTAATATTAAACTTTACATTTCGCTAAAGATACAAATCGGAGCAAAATACTTTAAAAACGAATGAATCTTATAGGATTTTCATAAATTTATGATACTTCATATTCATAATTATATTTCCATATAAATAGTCTAAAATTACATTTTACAAACATATATTTCTTAAATCTTTGTAAAGTAGAAACATTTGTAAATATATTTTATATAGTGCATGTATTGTAAATGTTCTGATACAAACAATAAACAAACTATAGGCCTTTACCAATAGTTACATGTATACAGTTATAATTATACGATTTGGCTACATGGGTTTCCAAATTGGAGCTGCCAGCATGTTCTAATGTATATCAATTTATTTTGATAAAATGTTTTGTATAACAGTCATATGTTAATAAGCATTGTTTTGTATACAGTTAATCCTTATTCACGGTTTCCGCATTCGCGTTTTCAGTATTTAATCGAGACCTTCTTTTGTGTTCGGTACAAGTAAAAAGATTCGGCGCAGTCTGTGAGCGTCAGCTTTATTTGAGTACCGTTGGTGATTAACAGTTCCTATATTCGCGGCATATCGACGTAACGAAACAACCGCGAATAAGTGTTTCTTACTGAATTTCAATTTAATATAGTTAAAACTTGTCTGGCAGTTATGTTATCTCCAAGAAGTTTTGATTACTAAGGTCAGTACCGCATAGTAATATGGTCCCAGTGTACATTAAATTTTAAATAGACTTCAAACATTGCATTCGTTGCATTTTAGTGAATGACAGAATCACTTGATTTTCATAAATAAATAGTATATTTGTATATCCTATCTACTAGTGTAAATACTTTTATACTTTAATAATTGATTTTATAAATGTTTCTAAAATAGTTTGTAGGTATTCAACGAGTCAGGACATATTGTTAAGTGATTGTGCCATCGTATTCCCGTAAAGAATTTTATGGTACACGGCAAATATCCTCAAGGGTCCATTCATGTATACAGACATAGACAGTGTCAGACTCGTATCGTGGCAGACAATTTTTTATATGTATCGCATACACGATGCGTGCGTTTAAAATATCGTATAGAAATATGATTCACATTATTTGTATATATAAATGAACCCTTGATCGACATATATTTCCTTAATTTCATATAACAGTAACGTCAGTCCACACGATCCGATGTCATCAGTAATTTGCGCACAATATCATCTTACACATATATATATTTAAGATTACATTTATTAAATGGCACATTAGATTATGTAGCATTCGACTTCACCTATATATAAAAACTCGCATTATGTTAACATAGCTACGTTTCATAATCTTTGCTCTATGATCACATCAGTACTTTTGTCCTTACGTGTAAAAAAACAAATATAACCCATTCCGCACAAATTTGGGACAAAATTTATAGAGCACTAAACGCTTCACTCAGAACGATAATTAACAAGTTTAAACAAATACACGGCCAGTCACCTCGTAACCCACCAAATATAACTTAGAACTAGATAATGTAGGTTATCTTAGCAAAAACGAAACATACTATGTTTATGTCTGAGTAAAGTCTAAAAACTCTATAGATTTCAGCCTCACGAATATTACGTACGCCTAGTAAGGAAGTGTATTTATAATATTTATATATTATATATAATTAATTCTACAAAACAACTAATAAATCGGCGAACTAAAGAGGACGGAGGTCATGAATATTTTAATAAAGAATGGATGAGCGTATAAAAGGGAGGAGGAAGGGAAGTTAAAGGGGTCCGGACTCTGTCAAACGTAAACGAGAAAAAATCCAAGTCAAATTATTCCAGACTTTTTGTTTTTGCTTCAGAGGAGATGACCCCTTGTCGTGGCGGCTTTGTTCAAAAAAGCATAGCTTCAAGATTACACGTCAAAATTTCGAAACCAAGTAAAATCCAACGAAGTCACAGGCGAATCTTAGTACAATTGTCAAAATACCTCATCTCACTACACTTCATTACTAAGCGCCAATCAAAATCCATCAGTTTGTGATGACATTTTTCAACCGACAAAATTTTAATATAAAACAGAATTATCTTAACGGTAATGATCAATATTTAATTTAAATGGTTCATGGTTGTGCCTGTGACTCTGATACAATGTCCATCACTTCTGGAAGTACTCGGAACTGTCCAGTCACGCACTATTCTTGTATAAGTGTATAAGTTGATGACTCATTTATAATATTTCAAGTTTCATATTAATAAATGCTCTCGTCAGCGGGTTATTTGTGTCAATTTCTTCTACAATTTTACAATTACTTTATTTTGTAATAGGTCCCTTTGGAGCCCTAGAAAATACAATATATGTCGTCAAAATTTGGCGTATATTACTGGACGGCAAAGTCACTTTTAGTTTTATATTTCTTTTAGTTATTAACTAACTAACCTTTGAACAATATATATTTTTATTGAATTGATTATATTGAATTTAATGGCGAAATTTAATCACAAAGTGGTTTTTTGCAAAGATTGATTGCATAATGTCGTCAATTCATTAGTTTATTTTAGTTATCTTTGTTTTATAATATATCTATATTATATCACACAGTGAGAAGGAAAGGGGTCGACCTTAAAATTTCAGTGTATTGAGTAAAATACTTAATGTTCCTAATAAAATAGTGTATTGTGTAGTGTAGAAAATCGCCATTTAAGTGACGATTTTGTACAAAAATGGACAAAGATATGTTCCGTTCTTTAAATCAACGCAGGCGTCAAGAACTTGCCCAAAATGTTTTATTACTACTATTTCGTAATTTATTTAATGTTTTATTTTGTGCTAATTTCGCTGCAGGTGCCTTTTATTCTCAGAGTGCGATATGTTATCAAACATAATGAGGAGTCACCCCATAATGAAATAATACAAGCATAGAGCGTAACCAGCAGTTCCGAGTGTCAGTTGGTGCGGCGCCAGCTTTTATACGAATTTAACTTGCACTACACTACTTTTCTAAAATTTAACAAAACTTAATGTAAATACATTTAAAACTAGATTTTCCATTATTTTTCTCGAATAAATTTTATAAAGGATCGACACCACACCATCTTCGAAAGATAAAATTTAACAAACATAAATACAAGCCACATTCAGTTACTATTTACAATAAAAATCGCGAATTCAAATCATGACACAAACGTCTCACCGCACTTATCATATGATTTTTTTAAAACCTCACACTCTTTTAATACATACTTGTAATTGTGTAATTTATAAGCACTGCGTATATTGGAGCACCATCAGACTCAACATTCCTTACAAGTTGTCAAAAAATAATAATAAAAAAAAAAACAAAAAAAGTAGATTTGCGCGTTACAACAGTGTGTATTTGTATCAAATATTCCGAGCTTATGGATATAATGTAATATAATATGAGATCATCTGTGAATATGAGGTGAGTGTTAACCTAAACTCTATTCAATAAATTGTTCGTAAACGGTACTGCGATATATACATTGTTATAAGTCAATTATACACTGCAATTATACAATTATTGGTCACACATCTCTATTACTGTCGGGTGTATAATTTGTATAATCGATGCTCCGATATACGCAGCACGTATGTTTACATTAATAAGCCCTGTAATACTGACTCACATGTTCAAATAATTGACTCAAAACATTCCGACACAAGTACACTAAAATAAAAAATACAATCATAAAGAAAAAAAACTCAGTCCAATCGCACCAATCACACTCATAGAGATTATAGCGTCCTACGATAAGTATATATAACATGTAGCGTCTACAGTATATAGTAACATCCATTAAAAATTCACATAGAAACTGCTTTGAGCCCCATTAGATCACTACGAAATGCATTCGATATAGCCGAGGGTCCGGACCGGCGGTCGCGCGGCCGACCTTACACTGGAAGAGACAAAACACAATTTAGTTGCGTGTGCGCAGGACGAGCGGCGCCGGGGGGCCGGCCGCGTACGATGCGAAATTGATACAACCTGTCTCGTACGCGGTGCAGTCTAAATTTACTTACAAATACAAAACAATAAATAAAATCTATTTTATAAATTCGTCCGTTCGTGTACAGTTCGATGTGGTTCTTCGAGTCTCAATGTACTCAATAAACGTCGCGTCTCGTAACGATAACTCGATCGGTAACCTTTAATTAAGGTCGGGTATAGGAAATAAACCATCGTAACGGCAGTTCATATAAGAATAGTTAACAAATGACACTAGAATAAAATACACCGTACGTACCACTAAATCGACTGGAAGAAATCTGATTTTAAACTAAACGACTTTGAAATCGAGCGGGGCGAGTAGCTCAATAGTAGGCGTCCATGTACTCACCCTGGTCGAAGGTGCTCGGGTTGATGTAGGAGAGGAGGTCCTGGTCGCTCACGTCGGTGAGCCCCTGCACGGGCGCCGTCATCTCCTGAGACACGGCCTGCGACACGGCCTGCGACACCGCCTGCGACACGGCCTGCGTGACGGCCTGCGACACGGCCTGCGACATGGCCACGAGCGGCGTGTCCGCCGGCGGCTCCGGCGGCTGCGCGTCCGCCGCGCCCGCGCCCTCCGTGGTCAGGATGTTGGCCGTGTTGAGCGCGGACGTGACCAGCGCGTTCATGGTGGTGTCGGACGTGAGGATCTCGGCTGCCGCGTTGAGGATCATGGACTTGACGGCGGCGGGCGGCGTCTTGACGGAGGTGGGGATGTCGGGCATCATGATGAGGTCGTCGGGCGGCGCGGCGGGCGGCGGCGCGGGCGCGTCCAGCAGCGGGCCCGGCGCGCGCTCCGCCGCCGGCGACGCCGCGCCCGCCAGGTGCTCCTCCATGCGCGAGTTCACCAGCTCGTCCAGCTTGGCCGCGTCCGCCGGCAGCATGGCCGCCGTGGCCTTCATGGCGTCCCCCATGAGCGCCTCCATCTGCGCGCTCTGCTGCGCGATCCGCTGCTCCATGCGCTCCATGCGCTCCATCTGCGTCGCCTCCATCTTGCTCATGGCCCCGAACGGGTTGAACCCGCCGTCGGCGCTCGGCTGCATCTGATTGTACACTATCAACCTCTGCTCGTTCGCCTCCTGAATGCTAGTCGCGTTCGACATCATCAGCTCGGTGTTGAGCACCTTCATGTCGCTCTCCAGGGCGTTCATGGTGTTTTTGGCGGAGATGAGCTGCCGCATCGGGTCCATGGAGGTCATGGGGAGGATGGGCTGGTCGACGTACATTTGACCCCCGTTGTCCTCCGAATTGAAGATGGCGGCCGTGACCGATTCGACCATTTTGTCGGTTTGGACCTGATTTTGGATCGCTTGGATCTGTTGACTGAACGATGTGAATCCGATGGGTGACGGAGATTCGCTTTGCACTGGCGTCGTAGGCGATAACTTGATAGAATCGTATGCACCCACGAAGCTGACCTGGTTGAGAGCATCGCATTAGTATTTAAATAAAAATAACTGGAACGATTTATTTTGGCACATTGATTAGATTAGCATATTTGAGAAAAAACACAGTACATGACACATATTATCCAGGGTATAATCATATAAAATTTAATGTTACAACCAAATAGAGCAAATTAGTAACGCAAAGTGTAGGTTGATTGGAATCACACCTGCGCTTGGGAGTCTCCGGCGATGCCCTCGGACTTGAGACGGAGGTCTATCACCTTCAACTCGTCGAGGGTCTGCTGCTTGTCCGGGCCCTCGGGTCCGCACGAGGTCTCCGCGTACTCGATGAGTGAGTGCTGGCTCGACTCGTCCGTCACCTGCACAGGGCCATAACTTGCTGATCCTATCCGACTCGTGTTCTTGGCTTTCCCATTTCTTGACTACACTAACGTTACCGTCACCGGTGCTCCAATTTATCTACCCCGGCCGTAAGCTGAATTATCTACGTTCAATTTTAACTAATAGAAACTGGGATTCTAGGGTAATTATGAGTCAGTGCTACTACAAATGCATCTCTACCGATGCATAAATAAAAAAATCTAGAGGAAATGTATGTTCTTATGCATGCACGTAAGAAATTATACTTATTTGGCATAATTCATTAAAAAAGAAACATGTTTATGGTTAGTGTTTCATATATTACAACAAATTTATAATTCGATTCGTCAACAATTCGTCAATGGGTCGATGGCTAGTTCAACTTCCGGCCTGGGCGGCGTTAGCCCACGCGACGCTACTGGTAGACACACATAAACATGTAGCGTCGCTTGCCCAAAATCGGGGCTGTCACCGATTCGCCGCTACGTAGGTGTTTGGTTGAAAAACATTTCGGTAGAGGCACGCCTTAAGATGTCTCGCCGCAACGCTTAATGCACGAGACGAAGGAATTGAGGCATCGCATTGCAATACTCGTATGTGCGTTGGACTCATATATTTGACATATATATGTATATATAGCATGTAAGATACGTATTAGTTATATCGTATGTGTAAGTCATAAACATATTGATATAAGAGAAATTGAATTGAAATATGTGAATTAACTATTTATGTTTTAAGACGATTTTAAAATTATGTAGTATCATTAAAATTAAGATTAAAAAAAACTTTAAAAGTACTTCCCTCAAAATTGTTCTTTTTACAGATTTTATTAAATGCGCCAAAAAAAGTATAACTTCAGAAATGAATGATCAGATCAAAATGGGTCAGGGGGCTGAAGGGAGGCATGTCACTAAAAAGTAAAGTAAAGATGGCAAGCATCGCACTAGAGGGCGGTACGCGCTGGCACTCACCTCGCTCTTGAGGCCGAGCGCGTCGTGCGGCGCGAGCAGGTCGGCGCGGCGCGGCGGCGGCGGCGGCATGAGCGCCCACGAGCGCGCCTCGCCTGCCACACAACAACAACGTCACGCTCCGCGGGCTACCGGCTCCGATCGTGCCGTTCGTTCCCGAATGCTGCCACCTACGTTTTAGCCGTTTCCACGCTCGCCCCCCGAGGTTGAACGGACCGCGTTTCGTTTTAACGTTATCGAACGTTCGATTTGCCGAATCAGATATTAAAGGTAGCAGCAATGTGACGGGTTATCGGAACAAGTAGTACGACAGAAACTTGCGATGATGACGGGATACTTAATGTTATATTCTTTATAATTATTTGTCTAAAAGTAATTTAATTCTAGACTTATTTTTATATGACTGAAAATTATTATTTTTAAATTATTCTAATACTATTATAGTTATTGAAATATAACAACATTAAACATTATCTGCATTTATATCTGAAAATTCACACAAAAATTCATGTACACGATGTTCTTCGATCTTGTAAAATATTCTGTTTTCTTCTATAATCGACAAATTTCTATCGAATCTTGTTCAGGCAAATCAGGTAGGCGAGTCTTCGTAAACAACTAAAAAGCAACAGGGCAGTATCGAAAGGAACACCGAGCCGAACAGGCACGACAAAACTAGCTAGGTGTCGCTAGTGTGCTCGGATTTTGTGGCTGGAGTTAATGTATAGTCGGCATCGTTTCGTGTGAGGAAATGTATGGGGTTGGATGGGATTGTACATAGATCAGCTCTAAATTCGTGTAACGACTTCACAAACAACGATATTATTATATTCGACGCGATAAAAACAATTTGGAAAACCAAATCAATTGCCCATTTTATCATTAAAAGAATATCTGTTTACACGACGGAACGTGTATGTCATAAAATCTTACAATAGTTTACATGGAAAAATAATTGAAAGCATAGAACACGTAAAGCCGCGCACAGAATGTGGTAAAACTTTGTTGTAAATGAAAATTCTGTGTTTATGACGTTGTGTGTGAAATTGTGTTCAATTTATGTATAAGTTTGTATATTTAATATTAAATGTGTTTTTGTGTCATAAGATGGAAATAAATGTAAAGAAAATTTATTATAAAAATGTAGATGCAAAATTGTGCATTTTTTAATTCATGGTGTGTATAATAGTTTTCATTTTGTATAATACAGTAAAAAAAAATTTATGTAAGTTTACTTTTACATTGTATAAGGAAAATGTTTGTATTGTAAGAATAACAATGTGTAGTGTTATTTTGTAGCATATGTACAAAATGCAGTAAGTGTATAACATGTGACAGCGTAATTTGTAAGATATCTCGTCACATTTGACGTGGATAATTGTGTATAAGTGTGACGAGATGTAAATGTTTCAAAGGATGGTTTTTTATTTGAAGGATATTTTATGTAGGTAATATTTATCCCTTAAAAGGGCAGAGGAATCGCAGATGGATATTGTATATAAAATAATCGTGTTAAAAAATGGGTTCAAAATTTTGTAAGTTATATGTTTTTTTTAATTTAAATATAGTTTTTTTTTTTAATTTTATAAAACTATAGTTTGTATGTCTGTCAGTTTGTAAGTTTCTTTAAACATCGCGCGCATTTTTATGCTAATTTTGATGTTTTTTTTTGTGTTGAAGAACTAATTTTGAAGAAAAAAACTGATGTTATTATTTCTTTCATTCATCATGATGCACAAGATATTTTTTTTTGGCATGAAATATTAACCAATTAGAAATGAGCTTCCACTTAAGTGCATTAACATTAATTGAGTAGGTCTTTTGTGACTAGCCTTGCGCTAGATAATGATTTAACCGTAGTAAGATTTTAAAGATTATAAAAAGTAATAAGTAATATTTTTACGGAAGAAAATACAAGTCAACAACAGATTTTTCAAAACTGAACAGTGCAGGTTTTTTTACAAATTTGAGGCTTTAGATTCATTACCAATAAAAAAAAATCTTTTAAATATTTAGCAACATAAATTTTAAAAATTATGGATAGTGATCGCGGTCAACGGCTTTTATACAATTATTGGATAGCTCATTTCTTCATTAAGATTCCTTGAATAATTTTCAAATGGAGCGAGATCGAGTGGGAATGTCCCTGACGTCTCGTGTGTGTGAGAGTGGTGCGTGTTGGTGGCAGTACCGTGGGGCAGGCGGCGGCGGCGGGGCGGCGGCGGCCGGCTACCTAGACAGACCTAGCTTGAACAGAGGGGAAAAGAAACAGTGCGACGTTCGCGCATCAGTCATTTCTTCCAAAATCTATACACACAAATAATCATGTAATGTACATACAATTCATCCATCGTACCGCACGCGGGCACAGCTCTGTGCACACATGCACAAGCGCTACCTTGTTAGTGCTAAGCGGTTTATATGCGGGTGATTAAATTGTGGATACTCGACTCTGTGGTTGTGGGCTCTGGGTCCCCGGATCTCCGAGTCCGGTTGATGGCAGGTACGTGCCCAGCGATGGGACGTGAAAGTCCAAACTATGTATATATCCTATTTAAGGGAAATATTTTCGCTTTAATTATATTTTATACTGTGTTATTTTGTAATTTATTATATTTTTTGTTAATTATTATTACTTATGACTTATAATATTTATTAAGTAATTATATTATTTAGTTTCTTATTACATATTAAAAAACATTAATGAAGGTTTATTATAAAAAAAATTTAAAAGATACATTTAAAACATGTAAAATAATATAAGAGTCGAGATTCCACACAAACATTACAATGTATTAGGCATTGCATATATTTTATTATAATCTTTCATCTATAGTACAACATTTAACATAATATGCTGATGCTTTAATAATATTCTATACCACTGTTAGTTCTACTTCGAATTTTAATAATTTTAAAGAAAAGTTTAAAATAAATTTATATTCAAAATGAATTGGGAATAAATAGCAAAAAAATTGGTATTTGTAGTTGCTTTTCCTAAAAAAATTCAAAATTATATGCGTACAGAAAAAAATAAAGCAACGTTTCATATAAAATCGATGTTAGCGGAAAAAAATCCCAATAATTATGAATTTCCCAGACTAATTCCCTACACCTCTCTATTGTCTATGCCATAGACTATATAATGATGTTAGTACAACAGACAGATAAAAATAAAATTTATACAGCAATTCTCGTACTGGGTTAGACAGAGAAGCCACAATCAAGGCATGCAACGCTCACGTTAGCAGTTTGGTATAGTTTGTCTGTGGTAGCGGATGTTCTGTTATGTTTCATTTTATATTTCTGATGGTTATGATATATTAAGAAATATTAAATTTAATACTATTTGTATCAAAACAAATTTATTAAAATTTGTGTAATAAACATTATACAATATGACAATACTTTTACATTTTTTTTCGTCAATTATTTATCTACACTAAATATAATGTACGGTAAATTAATTAAATAAATCAATTTTTATATAAAAAAAAACCGTTATCAAGGGTTTGGAAAACTATTTTTGTGATAAGAATTATTATAGAAGTAGACCTTAATCAACAGTAATAATCAAGAATACTTGGAAATATAATATTTAACAACTTTTTTTTGTTTCTTTGGTTACTCACGTTACTATCGAAAGCTTCATACTTTTATAACAGGTCTTAGAGCAGTCGATAACCTCATACTTTTATAACAGCAGTACAGAAACACAAGAGAACATCCGCTCGGGCAGCGAGCGCGTGCGTCAGACGGGGCGGGCGGGCGCGTACCGTGGGCGGGCGGCGCGAGCGCGGCGTGGGCGGGCGGCGCGTGCGCGGGGTGCCGCGTGACGGCGGGCGGCGCGTCGCGCGGCGTGTAGTAGAACGCCAGCGGCTCGGACGCGCGCCCCGCCGCGCGCACGAACACCTGCGCCGCCACCGGCTCCGCGATGTCCGCGTGCTGGTACGCCGGCACGCAGCACACTAGGTGCGTCTGAGGACGACCGACAAATGCACCATTTTAAAGGGGATACGGGTCTGTTCTTGAGAGGGTAGATCATTTGTGAAGTGATACAACGGATATATTTTTATAAGTAGGAAACAGGTTATTATCGGCAATGGCAGATAAATTACTTACTATACTATATACGTCACTCACAAATGCTTCCGAGATCTAAAATAATCGGCTTATATAAAATTAAGCCAACAGTCACACCCTTCCACAAAAACGAAACCTAAACTGCTAAAAATAAATGTGATATTAGTACCCCTTCTATCAAATGAGTGTGATTCCCCTCTTACAAAATATTTCATATGTTACACTTATGTATGATATAGTTTATATATTTCGCTGGAAGGGTATGGATGCCAGCTGTCTTTATATAAGTCCTCATGAGTAGCTTTCATTTAACCTATTAATGTAAACAATTTATCAACAATTATTTTTATCTGTAAAACTGACCTGTTGAAGGAACTCCTTATCAGGCACCACCTCCTCCTCCCAGGTGCCGGAGTCGGAGCGCGCGCGGAAGACCACGCGGCTCTCCTTGAGGAAGTTCTTGCCCAGCAGGTATAGCTCCAGACCTCCCGTCGCCGGACACGATACCAGGGACTTGCGGCACACCTCCGGCACGCCTGGCGGTTGAGCTGTAAGCGGATTAGTTTGTTTCAGGGGGGATCCGTCAATTACGCAAAATGTTTATAGGGAGGTGGTCGACTTGAATCTACGCCATGTACCGTAGAGGGATGAAAGGAGGAAATATAACGTATTATTTTGGTAACAGATTATGTAAAGTTACGAGAAAATTGAATTGTTAGCAAATACATGTAACTTCGTAAGAAGGGTGAGGAAGTCGAGTCGAATTCCTCACATTGAGACGGTCACCCATGAGACGATAAATAACTAGTGCTGTTCATAGACATCTAATCAACCCCTAGTTAAATCTGTGGCTAATGGCAGAGAGGATGAACCATTTCTAGAACTGATTATGTATCAAGGGCAGCCATAACCACTTACCCTCAGGAAAACAGTCTCGTCTACTACAAAAACATCTAGAATGAGCGTTTTAGCTAAGATGATGTCGCGTGGAGTTATCAAAGCTTCACGAACTCGTGATTACTTCATATATATGTGAACAGCGGGCACTCACTGCAGATGATCTGCGTGGAGCAGACCTGCAGCGTCTCGGGGCGGCCGGCGCGGTCCACGATGTCAGCGCGGAACACCATGCGGCAGCGCGTGGACTTCTTCTTGCCGCGCGCCGCCGCCGCGCCCGCGCCGCCCAGCGTCTCGCCGAAGCGATGCTCCACGTCCACGTTGCGCTCCTGGACGACAATTTTATTAATTAGCCATGGGCAAATAGAACTCGTGGTCTCACTGCTCTAGTGAACATTCAATTCATAGCTCATTCACGAATCTCTTGAAAAAAGTGAAACTAATTGAATAATTAGCTCTTTGAAACTCGTTCTTCTGTTCTGGTGAAGAACAGATTTATCAATCATTTATAAGCCCTTTCCAAAAAGTGGTAAAATAGAACTTCGCATAATGGAACTCCTATTCTATCTTAATTCAGTTGATCATCTAATAGTTCTTTGAACTTCTGGTGGTGAAAAAGATGTCCTATTGACATACCTTTAATTTTAGTTTGTATTTTTTTCATTTTTTGCGCGTATACACCAATGTGTGAAGAAAAGTGTGTGTAAGAGTGTAACGAAATAACCGGGGCACAATTTTGGGGTTTCAAAACCAATTTCATAAAAAAGGGAACTTCTTACAAAACTAATTTAATACATGCATGATCTAGTGAATAAAAAATTTAGTTTATTCATTTGCGGTTACTCGTGGTTACATTTGAAGTCATTAACCACAAATCATTATTTGAATTACGTGTAGTAAACGTATAGATGTTCCAATAGGACAATTGCAAACTAAACAAAACAAATGCTTCCTCAATAACATCGCGTATCATACGAGCTATTGGAGACAGGAGAAGGCATCGACCGCGATATCGCCACACCGATAACAATAAATAGAAACAACGGGCACAAAGGGCACTCCTGTCACTCCTGTGCCACATTATGCTGATAGCGCCGGCTTTTGGGCATCCTTTGTGTCGGGATTTCGCATAGATAAAATAGGGAAAGAGAAAGAAAATTGGGCACATGCAGCGAAAGATAAATGCTAAACGCGATTTGTGGATAAATATGTTGTAGATGAAGAAAAAAGTTTGTAAGGTATCGTAGCACACCCTTTAGGAATTTTATAAAATATAATTACGTAATAATGAACTTGTAACAATAATATTTTCAAAACGTATATCATTTTTCTTGATTGTTTAATTTTATTCTAGGATATTTATTAAAGTTGTATAATTATAATGTACATAGTTAAACTCATTCTAATTTTTTTTTTAATTTAACATTTGAATTATGAAATGTTTTTTCGTTTCATGTATTACCTAATAAATAATAACAATAATAATACCCAATTCCCACCTTAAGTATACTATTTTGTGTTGTGTGGAGGATTGTTTAGTTGCAATTCTTACCTTGAATATACCACTGTATTGTGTAGAGAAATATTTTTTAGCAATTCCCACCTTGAATATACCATTTTGTGTAGAGTGGCGGATTATTTAGTGAATATTCTCACTTTAGGTATCCCATTTTTTGGTGTGTGGAGGATTATATTGTGGCAGTTCACACCTTGAGTATACTTTTTGTGTTGTATGGAGATTATTTCGTATCATTTCCCACCTTGAGTATACCAACGCAGTCGCACGTGACCTGCCAGTTCTTGGCGGGCTCGAGGTCGATCTCGATGACGACGGTGCCGTCTTCCTTGCGCTCCTTGCACGGCGTGGAGTTCTTGCCGGACACGCGGCACGCCTGGTAGAACATGTGTGGCGCCACACGGCCCGTGTCTGTTCCGATGAACACCTGTAATGGTACATTTAATGTGCTAATTTTGTTTTATATTTACTTATGGTATTTACACATTTTTTTCTTAAATGTGTCTAATTTTTATGTCTTTATGAGATAATATAAATCGTTACATAAAATAGGACTATTTGGGCCTCTAAAATATTTGACATTCCAGTTTAAAAATAAAATAAACTGACGCAAGGGTGTATGGGGGCGGAGTTACGTGGAGGTGATTCTTTAAATAGCCTCATCGATAATCCTAAGACGCTTTCTTCATTCATAGATTAGAATTTTGTCCTGTGTCGAGGGTGCCATGAACTCACACAAAGACGAATACACAAACACTCAGACCCAGAACAGAATTCATCATTAAATTTCAATCTGGCCTGGAATCGAACCCGGAACCCACAGCGTATCAGACCGGTATGGTGACCAGAGCGGTCACCATACCGGGCCGTCAAGATAGATAGAATAGTAGATAGCAATTTTGTCCACACTCCCTCCCCTGCATGTATATTAATTTAATTATTTAATCATTAAACAATACATGAAAATAAACGAGAGTGCGCAGCATGTAACACGTTATATAGTGAATATAAATGATATAATGATCATCCAATATTACCTGTAGAACAGCTGGTTTGTCATAGCCAACTAATTTGACCACCGGAAATCCATTCCCTGAATTATCCTTGACGGCACCCCGGCTTCCTTCAGTTTGATATCTAGAACGTAAAAGATAAGGATATGAAAAAAGGAGGATTATCTTTTCCACAGAGTTCCATCATATTGCTCAGTAATAACAATGCGGTTCCATTTTAGGTAAAACTTTTTAATTTAATATCAAGTTGATTACAGATAACCATGAGCGCGATGCTTGTCACTTAACATCAGTAAGGTACGAGTTACGTCAAATTTCTAAAAATATATTACCATTTATTGTTACTTTTAATCTTAAAATCATGAATGACCTTATCTCTCAAAGCGACATCAAAGCTTTGAGTAAGAAGGGGATTTGGAAATATCAAACGTTCTCAATTTTATGCCTGTGTTTTTTTAAGCCATTACATACATACGTGTAAACCTTAGTACTTTGATAATTATTTGGACAATGTGTCGACTATAAGTATTTGTCAACCGTCTCCCAACTCACCTCGCTCTGTGTTGCGTTTCCGGCTGACATAATATTTGCAGCTCGACCGTGCCGTCCCTGGACTTGCTCGAGAGCGGCGCAGCGAGCCCCGAGTGCGTCATCCCCGCCAGCGCTCTCCGCCTCGCCAGGGCCTGCGCCAATTTCCCACCATACTTCCCCCCCAGCTTGCCGCCGAGCTTTCCGCTCAGTTTACCCCCGGACAGCTTGCCACCGCCGGCGTATTTCCCGCCACTGCCCAGTTTCCCGCACGACCGGTACGAAGGGTCCTGAAACCTCTTGCCTGGTGTTTCGCTTATACTTGGACTAGATATGCTGCAGCCCGCTCGCATTCTGCAAAAAGGAAAGGCTACAATAAACCACGTAATCTTTCTCGTGAATGATACAGTTCTTTCTGTTTCGGTTGACATCTTAGGAGGAGACTAAGAGATTAAATCCAGGTAATGAATAGCAGCGTTTTTTACTAACTTCACCAACACGCGTAACCATTCGCTTTGATTATAGTAAGAACCTCTTTTATGGTAAATCATTTAGTCTGTGGGTGTTTGTTTGATACAAACCCATCATAACAAAAGCGTTTATTACATTTTTACTTGCAGGAATTGGATATACCTAAGTAATGATGAGAAATATATATATATAAAATATATATCTTATCAATTAGCGTCAAATTCTATTAAAAACATTTAAAACGCAAAATATTAGCATAATTAGCGTATCACTATTGACCTTGTCTCTTAAATATTAGTCTAAAATCGTCAATCACTGCTCATATCAGTATCGAATTGTATTTTTGTAAATTAATTCGTACAATCGTATCGCGAGCATCACTGATAGTCCCGCTGTGTAACATCACGTAACGTCGGCTAGGACGTGCCAATTCTAGTGTTTATGATAGTTAAGGTTATCTATTGCCAATTGGTCAATCGTTTGATTTTTATCTTTCTACTATATTGCTACTGCTGATCTATGGTCTGACGGCTACCGTCAAGGTATTTTTCGTTTATTTTTCGTTTACAGGCGTAATAGATAACTAAAGGGACCTAACTTTGGATTTCGGGAAAGTGGATAGAAATCGAAAATCGTCTCAAATAACATAGTCTACCGAATTATTACGCGATGATTTCCTGCTAGAACAGGACCTAGATACATTTTACTACCCTTTAATAGTTGCACGCTTTAGTAAACTGCCCAAAATGCGAACACAATTTTGTTATTACCATAATGGAAAATGATAATTCGCATTTGGTCAATTATATTCCCAGTTATATGTGCCAAGATATGATTGCATGGCGTCTCATCTTTGGTACTGTTTAACCCCTCCAAGTTACAATTAACGATAAAATAATACGAGTGTAAAAAGCATCTTTAAAATAATTCTGCCATTGCTCAAAAGAATTATGTATTAAAATAAAGCGTTTGAAAACGCTCCATCATTTCACTATTGAGTAACAACAACAATATTTTAGACAGGCAAGTCTATGTTTTAAATTGTTTTATAACGAATAATGTAAAAGACAAAGATTGATTCGAGGATTATTCGTTCCAATAGACAGGAAGTGAATATTATTCGCTACGAGTTCATGGCTGTTGGTATCGAAGGAACTGCGTCACATTCTATCTTTTTATAATCTATCTTTATATTTTTGTAATCTACTGATCCACTCAAGTGTTGAGACTAAGGAAATTTAAGGGCTGACACATATAAAAGCGTTGCGTTGCCGCACAAATCGGCGGCGCCGCCGATACGCAGAATTGCGCGTCGGGCAGCGTATCAACGCTTAGCTTTCATGACTGTCGGTTCTAAATATAGCGTGGGAGAAACCTACAGCCTTATACCGCAATTTCCGCAGAACGTTTCGCTGTGAAACTACATGGCTGGTAGATGTAAGCGTCCCACATACATAAATAGTTGAAGTTTCCTGATAATCGTAGGTACCCCATAGAAAGATGAGGTTGCTATAGCCACAGGCTTAATGTTTAAGTCTTCGTGGTTCGTGACAACAATGTATGAAAACTTCTCTGGATTTAATCCCTTAGGCGTGTGCTTAGCGACCATCGCGTTGAAAAACTTTCTTTTTGTACTAGGGTCTTATGTAGGCGCTGAAAATACTTAAAATCGATGAAGAAAGTCACCCTTGACAAGTTATAATTAAATATTAAGAATGTATAAATTTTGTATCATCCTTTGTAATATAATAAGACAACGTACGCGGGGTGGGGCTGCGTGGCGGCGTCGTGCGTGGTCGCAGTGAACGCGGGCGCGGTAGCGGGAGCGGGCGCGAAAGCGTACGCGTCTATCGCGTCGTCGCACTCTACCTTTACATCCGAATCGTCTCCGCCTCGCCGCCTTTTCATTTCTGGATGCTCCCATTCTTCCGACGTGTATGAAGATCTGCGCACACGCATCAGCGTATTGTTATAAAGGAAACATGCATTTATTTGGCTTAGAACTCGGCCCGCTAGTGCAATGGCTAGTGCAGTGTACATTTCGCTTGCGTTGCGAAAAAGGTTTGACCAATTTACATCAATAATTCTTAACAAGTTTAAAATGAATTAAGTGGCCACTGCCGCCCATGGACGATTGATCGACCCCATATATAATTACCATTCCTACCTAAGAGCCGCCACCGTTGTTATACCTGAGGACTAAGTCTTATCTCCCTTAGCACACCCTTTAAACCAGAATCTAGCAGCGCCTAACAACTGCTATTATTAGCCAAAAACACGAGTGGCGTTGGTGCCTATGGAGTCGAACAACATAGGATTCCAATATTTCACCTTTCTAAACCTTTGTAAATAAAAAAATGAATTTTGAGATTTTGCTCTGTTTGTTTTAAATGTCGTATTACCAGTGGGCATCAGTCATCTTTTAAATATATATTTCTTTATCCTTTTCTCATAATTCTGAAAAGTATACAATTTTTGAAGGTAAAATTTGAAACGTACACTTTTTTACATATGTTTTCTTTATATCTCCACTTATAAGTCCGCTTGAAAACACTACCTCATTTTTGTAAAACAACACATCGTCCTCTAAAAGAACCACATTTACACGAAAAAACACGTTCAATTACGCAATAAAAATATTTTTGGAAGCTGAAACTAAATTAAAAATTCCTTTCAATAAAAAATAATAAAAACGAACGAAAAAATATATAATGAGGCGTATTAAGCGGTCTTTACCTAAAATGACACCACCAGATCGCCACGCGGCGAGTTACTGATATTTATTTTGAATTTTCATATTTAAGGCATTTTATATAGAAAGGGGAAACCAAGGACACGACTCAAGCAGGGTGAGACGTAATAAAATCGTAATATTTTTAGGAGTTCGTATTCAAACGGTAAAAACGGATCAATATTACTCGGCTGACCGTCTGTACGTCGGTCTTTTACCAGGTTGTATCTCAGAAACCGTGATAGCTCGACAGTTCTACTTTCAGACAGACATATATTTCAGTTGTCGCTATAGCAAAAAGTTCAAAAGATACAAATAAAAACAGAAACATAATAAAATAAATATTTAAGGGGCTACCTACATAAAAAACGTGAATATTTTTGTCGTTTTTTATATACAATGGCACGGAACCCATCGTGCGCGAGTCCGTCTGGCACTTCGCCGGATTTATTTTCAATTTGGAAAACAATTTTCGAGTAGAGGTAAATCATAGTTTCTACGCAGCCAGTTGCTATACCAACAGTTGCCAGGCTTATATACAATAGAGATGAAATGTTATTGAGATAAGCGGTTTATTTATAGTAGTGGGATTGAGTTTACTAATATATCAAAGGAAAAGCTTTTTATGTAATAAATATACTTAAATCTTAGTAAACTTGCTCTTGATTGCTTCTATAAACATTATTTTTCCTTCTAAAGGATATTTCCATATTACGTCTAAAAGAGCAGACAAAATGTTGTAATAAGATCGCCTTTAGGTTGGAAGGACAAACCTATGTCGTTTTGTATCATATTTTCGTTTTATCCTCTTCGGTTTCACAAACTAGCGAACGGTATTAGGTATTCCCATTCGAGTGAACGCGCAGTTTATCAGACAATTTCTGTTTGATGTTATAGTTTTACAAATATTTTTCATCTTAATTTGACGGCCGCCCTCAATGTTTATATCTTGCAAAAGTAGGAGCGATAATTTAGTGCACGGAACTGAATCGTTAATTTTTATAAGTCGCTATTTCTCTCGCCACACTCGAATTAACATCTTACGTATTATTCATATTTCGTAAATAATTGATTTTGGCTAATTCTTGACGTGTCGCTCTTAAATCACGTTTATTAGCTCTTTTTACGTTGTCATTTATTTGTAGCATCGTCGAACCTTTAGGAAATACGGGGCCGTCTTTTGTAACCTCCCTCCCTCTTGGTAATACATGGTGAGGTATAAAGCTCCCCCCCCCCCCCCCACCACGGGTATTTTTAACACCTGAAAACAATCTTATTTTTTTATCTGACATAAAAATAATTAACGTAGCGCCGGTTGAGTAATTGCGCGTAAGATAAATACATGTGATATAGATCCCGGCTCTCCAGATATTTCGTGTTTTTTATGGATCCCTCCTCCCCCTTTCAAACCTCATGTGATTAATGGACAGCCCCTAATAGGACACAAGTTAACGTGCAAAAATCGGCGTCGGATTCCGCTGCAACGCAGAAATTGACGAACTTGCTGACAAAACTTTACTTTGTCTGAAAGTACACAACACAACACAACGCCGTCTTTACATTTCTTACATCTATCATATAACATTCTTATGAGAATAATATGCAAAAGGAAGGCATGCCGTCAAATGTTAACTGGTTTACTTCATGGTTAAAAACAGGAACCATTCTACATCCTCAGTTTTGCAGACGACCTCATCATGCCTTTTGTAAGAACCCCGTTTCCAAAGTCGAGATCAACATTGGAATTCTTCAAGTTAGATACTTTTTGCTTTCTTTTGAAAGTTTTAAATGGTTTTATCTAGTAATTGAGTTTTGCATCTGTTTTCAATGATAACATTTCTATGGCGAATCACGAAAAGTCTGCCCGTCTGTTTGATCAGCGCAGGGTAATGTTGCCGTGAATCACGCCGGCGTACGTGCCAAAAATATAAATTAGCACGTGCGAGCGCGTCGTATATACCTATGTATAGATTAAACGTATCTTCGACACTATCTGATAGTTGCCAGTTTCTGAAATGTCTATCGATACTTAAAAATCTGCGAATAATCAATTCGATGGCAAATCAACTAAAAATGTCAGAAATTGAAATTATTTTGGTCCGGTTTTCTTTTAAGCACCACTAGTACGAGTAGGTAATACTCACTAGCTTTCATTTGATACCCCTACTGACGTGATAATAAAAAAGTCCCGTCCCCTTCTTTTTCCCCTATTTGTAAGGGCCATTTTTTTTTAATTATATAGCCTATGCCACTCTGACTGAAACGATTCTAATGATATGACTAACGATACGTCACAATCCTTCACGCCATTTGGCCTGTAGCGCGAAGAAATGGTCATACATATAACAAACATACATACACTCTAAAAATATTGCTTTCCTTCTAACGCAGTCGGGTAAAATTCCATTTCGAGGAACTTTACGTCCAGCAAAGGACCTAAAAAGGCTAACAAATTAACCAAAGGATGTAGTAACACATTGGCCAGTGAAAAACTTTGCTATAATACAATTCAGTAATATACTCTTGACAAGAATGCAAATATTTAATTTGAGGCCTCTTAATTTTACAATATTAACCCAGTTTTTCTGCACAAACCTTGAGGTTCATACTTTTTGCTCTTAAACAACCAGCGACCGTTTAACTAGCTCGTTCGCATTCTTAAAGTTTCGGAACCCGTTTACACTGGAGCTTGTAAAAATGTCGCAGTTACACGCAAATCGAGTGTTATTTGCGGTACGTAAATGGTGTTATATGTTAGCGTCTTTAAACAAGCGTGCTAGATGTTACTACACTTCCTCAAAGTGTTAGAACTACTTCAGGTAACTCAAATTATGAAACAATTAAAAGTAAAAATTGGTTTCATCAACATCACACAACTTGATGAAATTTATGAAATTATTTTAAGTAAAATTCGGATTAATTTCTCGAAGTATTGCTATAAGTAATTCTGTCGTATTATTTCTGGTTTGTTACAAAGATGGTAAAAAATTGACTTTGTGTCATAGTGTTTATCTTTTTGATTATCACAATTTTACGTTAATGTATTCTGTTTGAAAGGGTGTGGTGAAGCAGACACTTGAGCGAGTCATTTAGAATCCGTCCTTCAGGCTAGCTAATCTGTAGCTTAACTCAGGAAAAACTTCCAATTTATTGGGGAAATACAAAAATAACTTTGTTTGTATGTATAAAGGCGGTTGATTACAGATGTCCACGGTAGTGGCTACTTACCATCAGACGACACAGTCACAAGTTCATATGCCACTTTGATGTGTTAAAATAAAGCAATTACATTCAGGCTTTGCGATGAAGGCATAAAACAGTAAATCACGTAGCGGATAAGAGAAAATCAGCTATTAACTAAATTGGGGTTGGCGGAAGCAGTCATCAGCGAATCTAGGAAGACGATTTACGTAACATCACCGTTTATGTAATTAACAAAAACAGTACGGAAGGGAGCGTCCATTAATTACGCGAGATACTTTTGGCCATTTTTAGACTCATCCTGCCCCCTTGAGTAAGATTTGTCTAGATTCCGTTCGGCTAATTGAACGTGCCATTGTTCACTATTTGCGAAAAAGATGGTTTACTAAATATAACTATCCAATTTTTTTTTGCAATTTTACATCATTCTTGCAGAAAAGAGAAAATGTGTGTACAATTTACACTTGCACAAGATCACCCTATTCGTGAAATTTGAAAAGGTTAGGCTCGTCTCCCCCATTCATGAAATTTGATTAGGTTCAACTCGACCCCCCCCCCCCACGCCTCCTCTCTGTCCCATAAATGTCTCACGTAATTAATGGACATCCCTTTATCCCTTCGCTTCGTCGTTCAGAACGAAGAAGATAAGAAGTGAGCTTCGTTCCTTAGTAACATAAATTCATTCGTGGTCTGAAATTTTATCGAATCGCTATTGAATTCGATAGACTGCGTCCCACGTCACAGTTATCGTAACCGCCTATGATGTAACATGTTTACTTTACATGTTATGGATTCGGAACGGTGACAGCGCCGTCTACATATTGTCATAATACGGAAACAGTGCATGATAAGTGTTTCTTTCCTGATATCATTGGGTGTCTTAGTATATATTATGTATACTGCATGCCATGCATATAACATTCACTGTGATTCTGATGTTGAAAGGAGAACGTACCTAATATTTATAGACATGCTTTCTTTATATCATTTAATAACGATCTATTAAGTATCTATGCAGATTTTTATTTCAGTATAATCAGCATCAAACGTTCTCACACAAATCAAGCTTTTAACAGGCAGGGTTAAATCGCAAATTACATTTATTTAGTCACGTAAGAATAAAATCTACAACGCGACTGCCCCAAGAGTTAAATCGCACAAATATGTTAACTTGTTAATTCTCCAGACTCTATAATCGACAAAAATTTGTTAGTAGGTATAAAAAAGACATACCCGTCGTGTTTCTTGCCGGATCTTCTCAGTCAAGGTCGTGTCCGATCCGGTGGTATTTAATAAAAAATATTATAACTGACAACTGATATGAGCCTCCGTAGGCAAATATGAAAGGTATTTTAATAGCCTTTGAACAATGGAAACCGTTAACAAAAGCAAAAGACAGCCACAAAGCAGGAATCAGTACGCTCGCGTCGCACTGATGCAAGGTAAAGATTCTCACCTGTTGACCGTGTCGGCGCCGAGACCGCTGTCGCTGCTGTTCTCGCAGGGCTCGGGCGGGCGCAACGAGTGCGTGTGGGCGTAGTGCGCGAGCTTGCCGAACTTGCCGAGGTGCGCCAGCTTGCCCGGGTGTGTCATCTTGCCCGGATGCACGATTTTGCCCGCGAGGCCGCCCTTCCCCGGGTGAGCGCGCTTATGCGGTGCGCGCATCACCTTCCTGTGCACCCGGGCGCTCATCGTCGCTGTCGTTGACATAGTCATTTTCATGCCTGTCGACAAACAGATCATGGTTAGACACGCGTGTTATTAAGTTTAATAAGCTAACGGATCGATTACAAACGATTCGGTTCCTCGATTCCACGTCGAGGGTAAATTGTTTTAGTAGAACGATCACGAGTTTTAGTAACACAAAAATGCTATTAAATTGTATATGTATTTTTTATGATACCTAAACCACTCGAGCGTGCATTAAATCCGGGATTCGGTAAAAAATAGTCCTCGGAGAGCGAATCGCGTTGATTGGTGGCTAATTTGAATCTACGAGCCTTGAACTTAGTTCAATGGGCGAATCATCAGTTGAATCGAAATATTATGACTGGACGGCGAGATCACGATCTGAAGCCGCGCGCCTACGTGTATCTCGTAAACCCAGACACATTTGGATTCATAAACAATTAGCAGTCATACACTCATCCGCCACGACTCTGTTACTAGCGTTTTTATATTTAGATACATGCTAATTATTTTGCTGTTTTTTATTTTCGATTAACTTACCATAATGTGAACTTTTATTTATTTAAAAATATGTATATATAATTAAACATATGCCGCAAACGCGTGGATGGAATAATTAACTGAAGTTACAATTTCTGCTATATGATGAATTTGCTGAATACAAATTCAGTAATTCCAAGTAAAGTTAAATATTATCCGAGGCCCGTTATCGATGTCCATGTGTGGCAATGAACATTTCACTTAATATCACACGTTGTCACACTTGCCAAACAGCTTCGCTAAGTCTAATGTACAATTTAGATTTTCTCAATTTTACACAAATATTCGTTTTTAAAGTAAAGGCACATAATTTTCAGTACCCTTAAAAAGCAACGAAAATATACCTACATTAAATGAATAGTCTTCCATTGGGAAAGTTATTTTTATGGCTTTTCATAAATTTTACTAATATCATAAATGCGAAAGTCAAGTAAACGCAAAGATGGATCGGTCGGATTTCTCTGAAATTTGGCACACACGTAGTTTACGACCTAGATTAACACATAGAATACTCATTACTGTAGTAAACAGGACCGAAGTGGGCGAAGCTGCGGGAAGAATCTAATAAAAATAATAAAGCTAGAAATTAACGTTTATCAAATATAGTGATACCTCGACTTACGCTACCCCGACTTAAGCGAACCCGGAGTTACGCGATTTTCAATTTACAAATTTTGAAAATACACACCCGACCGAAAAGCTTCTTTCCTCTACAAATAATAATATTAGCATGTTAAGAGGGAATTTCGCGGCAGCCAAACAAATTTTGAGTTGTCGAAATTACTTTGTTATATTTTATGATGGCTTATACAATTTCAAAATCATCAAAATAACTTCGGCTGATGCTTTTATATTCGTATATTTTTTTCATAATTAATAAACAACAATTTAATTAAAAATAATTTATATACTTAAACGAAATGATACCCCGACTTACGCACGCGAATTCGAGTTACGCGGTTATCATTCAGTCCCACCTATCGCGATGTTCGGGGTATTACTGTAAACACATACATATATACAGATCACTGACGCGCAGACCTTTACTGGCAACAATCAAGTGTACGGTCGTTACTGGCTACAGTCCCGCTTTAATGCCAAAGTACATAAAATTTATTCCACGGCATAAATTGAACGTGGAATCCTCTAATATTGAGAATTCAAGCACTACTATGTCATCTATCGCTTCGAAGACGTTAGGACCGAGAAAAATCTATTTGAAACGGTAAATTGGTAATTCGTTGAAAGCGGTTAATTGGTACTTTCATGGAATGACGTCTCAACATACAATATAGAAGACATAGAACTAAAAATACAATACATTGAGTACATAGTCACGAAATCTAGATTAACTCAGTAGCTCAGTTTGCTGTTTGAAATATCAAATTAATTGTCAAAGAAATATACTAAATGCTGGAAGCAGGAGTTTTCGCTACCAGCTACCAAATTGTAAATCATGTTGCCACGAATGCAAGAAGATATCTTAAATGTTATAATAAATTAAACAATTTCAATAAGAGCGAAATTACTTCTCTTATTATATTCCAGTAATAATTGACAAGGTAAATATGAACATGTAGAAATTATTAGTTTTTATATAAAAAATATAGAAAAAAAAACACAATTATATAATTTTATATACGCCTGTTGACTCCTATCGTGTTTCATATGAAATAGATACTTCATGCGACGATACTTTGAAGAATATTTTTGTAGTAAAAAAATATAAATATAGTTAAAAAATGCTTTCGTTAAATTAAATCACGAGTCGTATAATATTACAATAGGAGGAGTAATGTGGCAATATCCTGGTTACTATGTGATTTGGATCCATAGATGATGATGATGATGATGGAAGCTCAAAACGAAGACTAATGGAGTAAGCAGTAAGTAAGCTTAATCAACTACTCATATGGATAATCTTTAACCGACTTCCCAAAGGAAGAGAGGTTATCTATTCGTCACGTATATTTTTTTTTTATGTATGTTCGGGCATAAC
>DWNE01000424.1:0-29706 GCA_018249875.1 Cecropterus toxeus | reverse complement strand
ATTAGGGGAGGCCTATGTCCAGCAGTGGACTTTAAAGGGCTGATAGATAGATAGATAGATAGATAGATAGATAGATAATAAGAATGTATTTTGATTAAATAAACTGGTGGTAGAGTGAGACTTAGTACCTATAATACGGCAGTTGGTAGTAGTTTTGAAATCGCAGACATTTTACGTATTTTGCTTTATTGAGCAAGTTTTTATATACGGTATGTAGGCAAAATACAAACGTTAAAAACAGTAGAAAGGATAAATAGTTTGGTCGATATTTTAATATGTACAGCCGATACTATTTCAAAGTAAAAAAAATACTGAGTAAATGAGTGAAAAATAGTGTGATTTAAAATGCGTTGTGTAATTATATATACCTACTTATTAGTTATTACCCCTTCATGAATATAAATAGATAAGACAAAAACATTTCCTTAGTATTGAAAAGCGTCATAATTGTAGTGCGTTAATATTCATAAAGGTATGATAGCTTGAGAATCCAAAATCAAATCAATTTCCAGTTTTTTAACGACACCATGACAGTAATTGCACTTTGCAAATTGAATAGTGCCAATCATTCGAACAGTTGCTTATACGAAAAAACTGCTTTTGATGTATTGTAAGTATAACATTTATTATTTGTTTGTAGGTATACATAAAAAAGGATTATGTTTCTATACTGCTAGGAAAATAATACATTTTCCTCTCCTGATTGTCCGAAGAGATGCATAAGGTTGCAGCCGTTGCTATGAAGGAAACTGTAAAGAGCTATAAAACATTTGTAATTGAAGAAAATCTTTTTTCTCTCTTTACATTTGTAATTGAAGCCATAATCTTGTCGCTTTTTCGTTTATTGAGAAGGATATAATAGGGCTTCATGATGCTGAAAAATGTCGCAGCTTTGATATTGGCGCCTCCTGTTGCCGGCGATCAGGACACGTGCCTCGTCTGGTCCCCACCCCCTAAATCCGGGCCTGGTGGTAACGGATCTGTAATCGGCTGCGAGTGAACTCTTGTTTTATGTAATATATATATGTAGTAGTCATTTACCATCAGGTCGATTGTATGTTCCTATGCCTAAGGCCGCGGGTTATTTTCTCGAGAACGGTCGGTGTAAAAAAATTGTGAAAAATATCAAATCTAAGTAAGAGCAAAATTTCAAAGAAATAGTTTTAATGGTAAGTACACAATTATAATTAAAATGCATAAATTATAGTTTGTAATGTATATAAGAACAATTTGTTTTAAAACAAAAGATGAATAACCAGAAACACTGAAATTTGTCACCTCCAAAATAATACCGGTTAATTCCACATCCACAAGAATGCAAGTTCCGGTGCAAGCGACTGATGGTTACCTTATATTTCCAAGCATATAATTTTTCTTCCATATTAAACAGTAATCAATCATTACTAACATAATAACGTACTGAGCAGACGTTGATTATAGCCGTGTTATTTAATTAGCCACTTTTGATCGACTTATAAAATGGCTTCGATTAGTCTCTAGACGAGAATGAAATAAGGAAATTCCTTTAACAATATAGACGCAAAGTTGTATTTAGATTATATTTCCAATTTATTTAGATACTAGCAGATAGAATACAAAATTGCTTTCCTGGCGTTACCTAAATAGATTAAATTCAAATTTTACGGCTACAAATGCCATCTTACTGGATAAAGAATAGTAGATGTTATTCTAAATATGCAAAAAATGGGCACTGTTAGCGTGGTTTCGATAGTATGTATATTATAAAATTAAATCTTTTAAAAGACATAACAAACAGGAAGAACCTAAGTTTTCCACGGACAAAGTAAATCACAGAGATAGCTTTTAAAATATGCAAATGAAAAAGGAATTGAAATTTGAATTCCATGCTCTATTGAATGTAAAAAGTGTCGAAGTACGGGCTAATAAAATTCCTGTCGTCTACGTTTTGACAAGAGATAAAAGAGCGCACATTTTTCCATGTTTCAATTAGGAATGTCCGCTGAACTTCCAACGAAACGATTGTACTTACCGTTCGCATTTAAAAAACCTCTATTCGTCAGTCATAAAGTCGTTAATCAATTGTCAAATGACCAATCAGTGTTGCCAAGTCGGTTCATTTGTATGTTCTGAACGCGTCTACATGTTGGCTTGAATTTTAACACTTCGTTCTCACGTCAAAGTTTGTGTGCGTGTGTATTTACGACAGTTTTGAAAAAATAATGTTGGTTTTAAACATTTGCAGAATATATTTGAGGCTTGTGGAAATCTCCCGGGGATTTATAACAAAGCCGCAACGTTTACGTGAACGCATTTTTAAGTTGTAAAGTACACTCTAGTATTTACAGATGAGCCTTAGTTTTTTACGTATTTTAAATAAGCCGTAGTATTTTTGTTGCAGTTGTTTTCACCTGGTGGTCTAAGGTGAACCAGAATAGTAAATAGTATACTATAAGTTAATACAATTTTTAAGCAAAGCAAAAGTTAGTTTACTTATATTTTATTCATGAAAATTTTCATGGATACTTTTTGATGATATTTAATTTCGTTATAATTTATACAACAAAACATAAACTGAATAAAAAAAACAAAACCATAACATAAAGTATCTTAAATAAATAAATACACTATTTAAATCACACCTACATTGATAAAGAAAACAACAAAAAAAATAAGAATACAATAATTTATACCTCACTTATATATACAGTAAGAATAACTATACACGTACAGTATGTTTTACCTGACATATTTAATTAATTCTAACAGTACCTCCATATTTATAACTGTTATCTTTCTTGACATTAGGTATTTACAAAGCAATTAAATTGAGTAATGGAGAAAAATAGGATTTCGCTCTTAATTAAGAGTTTTCTTAATTAGGTACCGGAAACAATCGCGTGGGATTAGTGTAACATAAGCAACACACGCGAGGAACCTAACACCTCGCGTGTACGAGTTGTCTTGTCAACAACGATACACGTTTTAATTAGATATTTTAAAGCAGTACTGTGTTCTGATTAAAAAGGGTATGCTTCGACGAGACATTCCAAATTAATCTTCAGGAGTGACAAGTGATCTGTAATTACCTTCAGATAGAGTTTCAAATGGAAATGGTTACATTATGACAGTGAGAAGCAGTGACCACTCACTAACAGATAGATTGCATGGTTAAGCGCTACTTATGTAATCTAAAATTTTTTGAAATAGTCATTTCAGATGTCGTTTGATTAAACATTGTCTAAACTTCGAATAAACAGTAACATGTACCTAACCTAATCTTGCATAAATTACATAAAATATTTATGTCATTTTTAACCGAGTTCATTAATAATAATGTTCATGGACTGTAATATCAGATTCTTTGAGAGTGTCAGAAAAAATCTGACAATTTCTAAGTGCCTCCGTAGGCATATACAAAGTAAAGACATGCAATTATTTTGACAGAACGGTTGCGACTAAAGTGGATACATAAGACATATTGTTTGTAAGTGTAATCGTTATTACTTATTATGTTAAAATAACATTTCCGTTACGGAGATTCTGTTGACGATTGTTGTTTCTTTTTAATTTAACAGATTGCTTACAAGTCGCTGCCTATGTGCGTTTCGCTTCGACTCATAATTGCACCAGCTGTCTAAATCAAGATAGCTAATCGAAGGCTGGTACTCGATAAACTGACGCACATAAACACTAGCCGTTCGATTACGTATGGAATTTACAGTCGAGATAGCGACGAACGAATGCAATCGATGCCGTGTTACAATCAGACTATTCGACGTTAGTTTGTAACACAAATAAAAGTTTATTGAATTCGTTTATTGGTAACGAACCGTATGCTTCGGTTGATTAGTTTTTGTGGGTTTTTTGAAACTGGGCTAACTGATGGCATACTGTAACGATTGAAAAGCAAATATATTTAATGATAAAGAAGATAAGAAAGATACAGTAAATAATAGTAAGGAAGAATAAATTTATTACAGAACAGATTCAGTAACATGTATATACTCAGAAATAGAAAAAATAAATTGTCAAAAAGAGAGGTTCCTTCTCTTTTCTTAAATTATTTATTCTTTCTATTTCTTATTATTATTAGAAGATTAAAGAAATGTTGAAAGAAAAGTAGTTGTATTGGAAATATGAAAGTCTGAAAGGTGACGTCACTAAAATAATCGCCATCTTTAAATAGCGAAAAATATCGAAATCAAAATTAGCCTATATACTGACCAGATAAATAAGGTACATGCATACAAAATTTTATGTAAATCGGACCAGTGGTTTTTGCGTGATTCAGTAACAGACAGACGCGCACCATATCATTTTTATACATTTGTATTAATATGAATTTTTCATACGTCATATCGATTTAGTCAACCATCGTATCACAGGCCTTTTACCGTTTAAATTCTGCAAAACCTTGTTATATACTGTCATCAATGGCGCCCGATTTGCAATGCGGTCTGTTAAACAATAACTGTACATTTTGTCTATGCTACCGAACTCAGAGAATGAGATTTACCGAATAACAGGTTTTGCAAATCAAGTGTCGTTGAGTAGGCAAATTCGGGATCATTGTTAAATAACTGTGCTTTGTTTATAACCGTTCGTATAAAATATAGCTATTTAAAAGTAATCAATTCTAGCTATTATTACCGTTTTGACGTTCTCCATTTGTTGTAATTTATTTCATTACATTAATATAACTAATAGGCCTCTTGTATCCATCCATTTAATATTATTACAATAAAACTTCCTTAAACTTTATGCGAGATGTAATCTGATAATACATTTATCTAAATAATTCATTTTCCGGTCCGGTGGTAGTAAAAGAAAAAATATTGTAACTGACAATTTGTGAGTGCCCCCGTAGGCCTCTGCAAAATAAAGACGTTTCATTTCATTTCAGATTATTTCGCATCAGATGGGGGGATATTTTGCGGCACAGTATTTATTAGTAATCTAGTGTAGATTAAAACATTATTAAGGGACACATAACGATATATTTTTTAAATTTTAAGCGCAGGAAGTAGTAGAAATAAATTTTAAAAAGTGAACGAAGCAAAAGTTACCTGAATAAATAACGACGCACACTTCACGATAAAGTTCCTCTCACAGTTGGACAGCGGTCAAAACTATGGTCGGAAAAGTTCAAAAAACTGAAGGAACCCCTCGAGAAACCACCGAGGCGTGGAGTGGTGGCTTTGTTTGAGCGGGTGTAAGTATAAAAACAAAGTTGAGTGACCACACGTGAGGTGGACGCGTGGGTGAACTTACCCGACTTTACGTCTGCCACTTGGAGCTATAAACTTCGCTTTATCTCATCTTTCGCGCTTATCTGTACTGGTTATAAATGCGAAAGTGAGTGTCTGTATGTTCCTTTTTTATTTTATTATCATTATGTATTTATGATTAAAGTACTATCACTTTATCGTAAGAGTTTATATTTATAGTTGGACAAGATGGCACACGATCACGGCTCTCCTTTGAATATTATTACTCGTATACGAATATTTTCTTGTTTCATACGTTTTAGAGCGCTATTCAACAAAGACGGGTCTTAGTTTTTATTGTTTCAATTAGAAATATGAAACTTGGCATAAGTTAATCATCATGAATATAAGTTTATTCGTATATCCAAACCGCTAAAGTAGGTTTGTATCACGTCGCAAGAACGTTCCATTACTAATATTGAATGTAGTATATATAATTATAATTATGTATATCATCGAATTCTGTTGATAAATCGGATTATCTATTTCTTGCAATAAACTTTCTCAACAGCCGAAATAATTTTAATTTACTATAATATATATATACAGACAGCATGATATCTAGATTTTGTAGGTCTAACTGCTTTTTAATTTAAATGGTTTTGTGCTAAGAATACATTCATGGAGGAGTACGGTTACTCCGAGTTGCTTATCAAAATATGGCAGGTCGTATTATTCGCAATCTATTAAAGTTTAACTAAATGAACAAAATATTCAATCTAGAGTAAGAATGTCTAGATAGATATGGTTTACAGTACGTGCTTTACTTACGTTACGTACGACTTTAGGCAATTTATTTTGAAGTACGCTATCGATATGGACCGTTTTACATTTAACTATAAAACTTATTAAATTCGTATCCTTTATCCCTTTATCCAATTTATGCACTTTTTTTTAGTTCCATGCCTAAAATCTTTACAAAACGCAACTTAGTATATCTTTCTTCTTCGAGGGGAACCCTTTAAAAGGTACCCGACACCGTGGGAGCGGCGCCGGATTATTTGGGTTTCCTACCGCACTAAAATCCCCCGGTGGCAGTGGCTGTCTTCGGCGCTGCGAAGAGGACTCCGGGATCTCTAAAGGAACGCGAACGAAGTCCTTTGAGCGAACCTTTCAGGCTCTGCCCTGGTGAGCGGCTGGGTCCACCGCACCATCTGTTTTTTACGACGGTATGCGACCACACATACCGCCGTCCTTCTCGGGATCGTTTGGTTGGACGGGTCGAGCTCCCACTCTTGCCGCTCGCAACCCCGGGAGCCCCCTTTAGTCGCCTCCTACGACAGGCAGGGGATACCGTAGCCCTATTCTGATCCAGAAGCTACAGGCGATCAATTTCAGGGAGAACAGTTGGTTACAGATGACTATAACCTTCAGTTACCGTGCAGTGAACTACGCGTTTGTTTTTTATACAATTGAAGTACACAATCCACCGATGTTAGTGTAGAAGTACTGGTCTCCAGAGAGATCTGAGTTAGATCTGCCAGACATCTGGAATCTGAATGATAAACTTAGATGTCAATTAAGTCATTAGTAATTGTTTTTTTACAAAAAGGCGAGCGTCTTAATCCTCGAGAGTGGAAACATTTGTGATTGAGTTTAGATAGTAGATTACCCGGTTCTATATGAAGTTGCTTACAGATGTTCATAGGTGGCGTCTACTTACCATCAGATTGACTGCATGCTCGTTTGCTACTTTAATGTAATGCTACTTTAATAATTATTTTATCACATAAAATAATTGCTCATATTAACATGCTAATATAAGCAATTATTTTATGTGATAAAATAATTGCTTATATTAGCATGATTCTTTATTACTCAATCATTAAGATAAGTTTATAGCGGCAGGAACATCCTTAAAAACACAAAAAGCTACAAAAGGCGATCAAAATGGTCCATAAATCAATAAATATCAGATGAATGATTAGCATTGATGATGTAGAGGATTTTAATTAAAATTCGCTATGTTGTATTCCGTTCAAAGTTGTAGCGGCTTTATAAATGTGCAAAGATTAACGATTAGATTCTGGCAATAAGATTCTCTATTTAATTGGTTCTTTACTTCAAATTACTTGGTAGATTAAACTTAATTTGGTATTATGGAATTGTACGTGAGTTTATATTCCTGTGATTATGTATGATAACGATAGTATATTTATCAGTTCATCGTATATACCGTTGTTAATCTTTACATGGATTGACGATCCATTTGATATTAAACTTTAAACTAGTAACAAACAAATCTATTTTTTTGTTCATAATGACCAGTATTTAATTTAATGCTTATGTTTTTTTCAAAATAGTAAAAGTGTATATATACCTATATATAAAAATATATAAGTATTATATACCTATATATTTTTTAATGGTCTAATTACTAGCTTTCATTTGATATCCATAACGTCCCTCCCTTCCCTCTTTCCTCTATTTTCATGAGCCATTTTCAAAAATTATATAACCTATGTCACTTTTCAAATTGAGACGATTCTAATGATATGTCATATGTTACAATCCGTCAAGCCATTTGGGCTGTAGCGCGTGCCAAAGAAATATACATACATCCCTTCGAAGAACATTATCCTCTTTCTGACGAAGGGTAAAAATCATATTGCGTAAAAATTATTTAACCATGCACAAATTCCGACCAAAATTGCATCGCATTCACTCCACTGATCAATCGAGGAAGTTAGTTGAAACTCCACAGAGTACCAATATTTGTATTCTTCGCGAGTATTTGCAGAACGAACGAAGTCTGCATCTGTATGATGTGTGGTTAATGTTTGCTCTGAGATTGGCAGCCTTTAAAGGATGTTTCAACTTTTTCTCGTGCCTTCCCGATGTCGTGTAAAGATGACAAATACCTCAATTACCATTTCGATATCAAAGAAATCAGTAAACTTACCGTTGCGTTGAACTTTGCATGATGAAACAAAAAACGGTATCCAAATTTGATTGTAAATCAATAAAATTGGCATATATCTTTGGAGCTTGAATGTTGACTGCAGTTACTCTTCATTTATACATTAGCTGTTGCTCGCGACTTTCTAGCCGCAGACTTACCTAATTTAAAAAATAAGTAACAAACGTACATTAAGCCAACTTGTTGGACAGTGACTCATGAACATCTGTAAGTAACTTCATATAGAACAGGGGTTAAAGAGGTGTTGTCCAGGAAGGTCATTTTCTATAACAGCGAACCGGCTACCACACCCTTTTGCCGTAAGTCAAGAACTGCTTTAAGCCAGATAGGCATCATGATGGCAACCACTCGTTCGAAGTTCCTCATCGAAACAAATTCTTTTAACCGCTTGGTGGAATATCAAAAAAACCTGTATGGGATTTGTCTGCAGCAAAAAATTAAACTATTGTCCAAACATAGTTTCGAAGTTTAGGAAATGGGATTATTAGTCAAACGTATAATTTTCACTTTAAAAATATAAATGATAGATAATAAAATTTATGATAGTGATAAGGCCATATAATGAGAAAGTAACTAAAAGATATTTTCATCAAAGCTTTTATTAAAAAATAGCTTTTATCACGATTCATTGGGATATAAATGATCACACAAAAATATGTAATACGATTTATCATAGGACAAATGTCTAATTTTCGGCTTCGAATTAATTTGTGTAGGTTAGGAGGTGGAGGTTGTTTGTGTTTATTTCTTTTATCTAATTACCATTAAACGTATATCGAAAGATTACCATAATTTTATATTAGATTAAAACTCAATCAACATTTTGGCAAAACCGCAAACTAGGTTGCAATTTTGTATAAAAAACAAACTGAGTGTCAATTAAGCACAACATGAGAGAACTAGAACAATAAACAAAAACATGAGTTAGGAAAAATTAAGTCCATTTTTTACAGTCTCAATATAACTTAATTTAAATAATAAAGTATCTATTGTTAACGAAACATTAATAGACTTAATGGACATAGACCACTTTCCACGGACGATTTAGTCCAGCTTTCTTTCTTTTAATGCAAAAAATTACAAACCGAAAAAAGCCTGAATCCGATTAAATTCGTAAATCAAAATTTATTAAAGTGGTTTACGTTTTAATTGATTTTTAAACAAATATGGTTATCATCTCGTTATCTGTCCGAACAATGATCTCTTAAACGCTTTTCGCAGATCGATTTCACGGTCTAACGTCTCGTTGACATTTTTTGCTTGGAACAAATTGAAACCTTTCGTTGTACAGACGCCGATAGCCGTTTATGTTTTTTGTTCGTCGGTTTTCACTCGTATTTCCTCTTTCGAATCCTGATTCTAAGTAGGCCAATCAACAAGTTTGTGCTAATTAGTTCTCATATGGCACAGTCCGAGTACCGTCTGTCAACCGGCTAATTTAATTCAAACGCGTGACACGAGAAAAACAAATAATTACAAAAAGTTAAGTGGTTCGGTTAAGTGTGATATCAGGTGATTAAATTTCGCGTCTAAAATGCTTGTCAATTGAGTTTTAGTAACCCAATTTGCTGTTTGTATGAAATTAATTGAACCTCGAAATGCTTTTAGCACTTGGAGAGCGTTCGTGAAAAGTGTTACTTCATTAAATGTTCAAGTGTAACATCCGACGGTTTTTTTTAATATTTTAATTATAAAATCGACAGAGATTAGAAATACCTATCCTTATCTAAAATGAACACATATTTTAAATATTTACATAAGCTTATAATTGTCTTTTATAGTTGAAGAGTTTGTTTTGTTTAGCTGAACGCGCTAATTTCAGGACCTACTGCTTCGATTTGAAAAAGTATATTTGTGTTGATAAGTTCGTTTATTGAAGAAGACTATATAAACCGCAGGGCGCAGTCTTCTAAAGATGGTGACGTAAGGATATTCAATCCTTTTATTTTAACTCCGTCCTCAAGGAATTACTCAAGTTGAGTTCTAAAACCATTATACCTTATGATTACATTTTGATAGCGCTAAAAACTGATCCCGATAACCGAAACCTTCCTATTTTTTTATACGAATACTGCGCGCACGGAGTGATAGATATGGATTAAAGTTATTTTAAAGAAAAAGTAAGGAAAGATAATATTTATGTTTAGGTGTTACTAATATATTAAACATGGCAAATTAAAAGATTCATTGATTATATTATATAAAATATTACATATTACTGACACTGAAACTGACTACACATGTGTACTGTACGATTTATGTACCTACTGTCAATCATGGCAGATGTCAATTTCCAACAACGATTAATACATATACAAAAAACTTTGTCTAGTTTATTTTTGCCTTATGTATGTTATCAAAAGTAAAACATAAGATTCAATAGATTGAATATCAAGTTTAGTTTTTATTTGGGTTTAATTTCACTTGGATGTCGATCCCTACGAATGCCAACTGGTTTTAATATATCCTTGTAATTATAATTCCAACGGTCAGATTATTGCACTGTGTTCATCGGAATAGGCATAACGTCATAATATAATCGTATTAAAATTCATAATGTCGACGAACAACGGGACCTAAATATTACGATGGACATTATGGCATTTCGCTTCCGCCATTATGTTTTATACCATCATATTGTTCTTGTATTTCAACTAATTGTTTAGAGATGGTGATCTGACATCGATTATTCGGACAATCGATTTTTTTACCAACATATCGACGTAATGATATCGATAGTGATAAATCTGTTTACTAAATCGGTGTCTGATTTAAATCACCGTTTGATTTCTACGTTCTTCATGCAACGCTGTCATTTTTACGAGAAATCGTCGCCAAAATTTTAGGGGTCTTTTACGCAACATTTTTTTTTTTTATTTTTATAAATCTGCGAGTAGCAAATGAGTCGAACCGTATGATTCTACCACCTTAAATACAAAAATTCAAAGAACAGCAACAAAATAAACTAAATATCGTTTTTTGATAAATCAATCCTCTAGTGGTCGTAGTTTTTGTGTATCGATCCTTTAGAATTCGAATCACTTTAAAAACCGATCTTTTTTTATTTTACGATATTGCGATTGACTTAACGGTTTTCGCTGAGTATTGCTAGCTCACGCGAGTAGTTCTGCGAAGCATAAATTGAAGACTCATTGACGTTCTTGGTGAAAGCTTAATCAAGTTAGATGGCGCTTGGACACGTAGATTTCGTTACGCTAATAACGACGAGGGAGCAGAGCAATAAATTAATTCATTCGAATGTATAAAAAGCTGTGGTCGAGTAAGGCTTGATTATGTTCTAGTTCGAGTTTTGTTTGGTTATATTTAGTTACGCTGCTTCCGAATGCAGGTTTTTGTGTAATATCTTAACTCTAAAATATACCTCTTAACTTTTGATAGATATTTAATTTCCGATATGCAATTTGGAAAGAAAAAATCTTGCATCTGTTTCAATCGTGATCAGTTTCTGTTCAATTCGATTCACATAATTCTAATGATTGTAACTTTGAATTAATGATTTGCCTATTACTTCTTAAGTTATTTGTAATGTTTGAAATTGTAAAAGCAATAACGGTCAAACATTAAATTGGTAGTATTATGTTGACTTTTGTTACTCATTGCCGTTGTACTGATAATGTTTTATGTTTAAATTTTCCCTGTGGTCTACCGATGATTATAATCAATTACAAATAGAATTTGAGGGCTATATGCGATGTATTGCTATATCTGAGAAATATTGGAATGTCTAATGCTAAGCATATGTACCTACCATGTCATTACAAAACTTTTCAAACTACACTGCTGTTACAAGGAATAAATAAGCTTGGTTCGGGAGGTACTGTAAAACGATATTTAATATTCTACTACTTTTATCATATTTCATTCACGATACGATATTTATAAATATTATAAATGCGAAAGTTTCTGAGGATTTATGTTTGTTTTTTGCTATTCCACGCAAAACAACTGATCAGATTTCGCTGTTTGCTACACAGATAGTTTTTGACCAATGACACATAGAATCTCATTGTCGTGTTAAACGTAAATTTGAATCGTAAATTTATAATAGTGATATCGATGTATTCGCCATAACAGGAATCATCATAGATATGGGGTACATTTAAACGTTTTTCTGGATGAATTGCAAAAAATACTGACTGAATAATTAATTACTATAATGACAGAGCAGTAATTCATCGGGCGAAACATTTTAACGATACCATGTAAATGGTGTATGTGAGGAATAATTGTAAAGTGTAGATGGATGAAAAACCACTGTTTTTCTGACTTAGCGAACGACGATATGGAATAAGTCGACGTTTAATATTCAAGAAATCAATCGTAGAACTGGCGAGGGTTCGTGTATGATGTGACCATCAATTTGCTGTAAAACAGATAAGGTTAATAACAGATAATTTCACCTATTACTATGTAAGCAAGACTTGCTGTTAAATTTGCATTTAAAGCATTTAAGGGCAGTTTAACTGAGCCTTATTTATTTTTTACCTTGACTCATGATTATTCTGGACTGTTGTATCAGAATATTTCAAAACAAATGAGATTGTTTCTCATTTGTTTTGAAATATGTATGTGTTCTCCTCATGTAATTAAAATGCTTATTAAACAGTTGTTTAAAGATATTTTCGGAAGGGAAAATATGCTATGTAACAAATAAGTAATTAATTTCTAGTTAAATAAAAATAGCAAGCACTATATTTGTTATATCAGTAAATTGGAAAATAAGTTTAGGTTACTCTTTCCCGGTTTTTAATCTCTCAAATTAGTATAAAATCGAATTAAAATGTATGTGTAAATTCTTCCCAATCACAGGAAGACCACGATCGTAGGATTGTTAAGGTTTCGTATTACTACCTAAGACTGATGTCCGTCTGTCTATCACCAGTATTTCATGGACTGTAATACTTTAACATTAAAATGATTAATTTAAAGACTTTTTGACATGTAAAGGTTGGAAAAAAGCCATCCTATTGTGAAGGGAACCATAGTCACTCTATGTGCAGTCGGCAACAATACGTGGCGTCTGGGAGCGCAGTTTTATGAGGTCATTGCTTACCTCACAGCCGCTTTATTTAAATTCCTATGCACATGTAGGATCACTCATATAAATTAACCCCCCACTAAAGCAGGTTTAATGAAGTAAGTCTGACTGAATACCTGCTAGGGATTTATTAACTGGTTTTTATTATGTTTCTGTTCGTGGTTCCATTTTAGATCCTGCAAATGGGTATGTTAAATAAACGTTCGGTATTGAAGCCACAGACGGACATTTAAATGTTTAATTTTTTGATACATTTAAACGGGCTTTTACGGCTGATACCGCTCACTGAGTTCGTCTGCGAGATTTTCTTTTTACACGGGAATCTTTATGTATTGACGGTAACGTAATCATATAAAGTGTACTATATTTTATAAAATAAATAAATATATCTGCCATTGGTTCACATGTTTAATTTTTAATTATTTATTATTAAAAATGTTTTAATGGCCATGGCTTAGTGCCTTTAAACTTAACTTTATTAATCTTCGTGGCCAATTTTTTTATTTATGTTTAAATTTTATAATTAGGTACCATAGACAATACCGTAGCGAAGACACAAATGTTTTTTACTTTTTAAAATTCAAATAGGCCATCAAAATGTTAGGCTTAATCCGCATGTAAAAATAAAATTCCTGCGCTTGTGGATCAAATATAAAAATATTTTTTCTACGCGACTGCAAGCCTACAGTTCTATGCGTTCATTTTTTGCAATGGCAATATTAAAATGAAAAACTACGCTATAGCAATTAATCATCAGAGATAAAATGCAGGTTCTCTGATAAAATACTAGTTTAAAAGTGGCAGTGTTAATCGTGGGAGTTAAGCGAGTCGAAAATAATCATGTTCACTGGACTTGTTGGCTGTTTTGTTTCTTTCAAGAAATGAAAATAGACAGATGTTTATACTTCATCATAATTTATTTCAAATTATGATTTCTTTGATTTAAAAGTAACGATATTCCAATTTAAGTTAAAAATACCCCATTTCAACTCCCTTTGTGGAATATCAAAATATGAAAATGTTGATCAATTGTAGGCTCGGTTTCTATTTCTTTTTTACGCCAAAATCCTTTTGGGTTTTAGGTATCGATTTCGACCGAAACTATTATAGAAGATGAAGGTTTGATTTCGACTGTAATACTTTCGATGAATCCAATGAAATAAATAGAAATAAACGAAACTGTTTATACTTACATTTCTTGTTGTATAGTTATTGTTGGAATATCGCCTTATCGGTATATAGCGTAACATTACAATAGTGAAAACATTCTCAACATAAATATAGCGGTTGTCACTTTTAGAATTGCATTGCTCCAAGCTATGTCACCTGTCTTTTGGCATTTAACGCATCGATACCCGACCGGCAATACTTTGCAGACGTTTTAATTCGAGAGATTAATTTGAGAATATTCACTGTGTAGTGAGCAGAACCAGGAGCGTTCACATGCGAAGTCGAGCAATCATTCGTTTTTGCGCATCCACTCACGAAAAGTGTTAAGTATCTGTCTGACCGTCGAAGTTAGTTTAACTGTAAGGTCGACGAACAATTTGTGCTCTTAGTACGAGTTTGTTACGTTTTCCCCAACATTGCTAAGTACACTGCAAGCCTTTTCAGGCGAAAAAATTGGTCGTCAAAATCTGCCGCCCATAATCTCTGCTACCGTAGGCTCCAACCTACTCAGCCTTTTGGTAAACCTGCCATTGGTTTTATCAATGATTTTTGCCTTATGTTTCATAAGATGCTGCAGGTGCACAAACTTAACAGAAAAATCAATCAACTACCGTATCACCACGTACTAAAGGATACCTTATCAGTATCACATATCATATTTCTATCAATATACATACAAATATGCATCCCTTCCCTTAAATGATTTCCCTTGATCATGGCATCACGCGTGAACCGTATTCGCTTTTTTGTTGTTTTGATATTGTCAGGAAGGTTCCTAAAAAGAAAAAAAATAGAAAATATAAAAAAATTGGTGTGTTGGATTAGTTAATTAATATAAATCATAATTATAGCACTTAAGTTTCTGTTAATCAGTTGAAGAATCGAGTCTTGTTTTCATAATTATTTCAATAAAGAACATCGTACAATAAACACCGCTTTCAGCTACCATAACGACAAAAGGCTAACGCGACAGTTTTTATTTGCTTTCAGATATTGGTAATTAAAGACACATTACCAGCTCACTTCTTTACGATGATGTTACATGTTTTTATAGCTGCAAAACGAAGTGCAACTTGCATTGTATAAATCTAATTAGACCGCATAAGAATTAATTTCATTCGCTTTGCATGTCAACATGTCTGCTTCAGGCGAGATGTCAGCCCCTGACAAATGTGGGTTATAAAAACTAGACAGATGGAATGTTCAACTGTCATCATCGGACTGAAATATCTACCAATCGACTAATGTTATTTTAACTTATTTGAAACATTAACGTTGCGTTCTTGCATTATCATGTAAGGTGGCACAATTTATGGCTTAAACCTAATAGATATTATTTTATTTCCTTACTTTTTTTAAAATTTGGGACTGGCATAATGTTAAAATACTGTAACATATAAAAAAACGTTTGAAAAAAGAATGTCAGGAAAAACAAATGCAGTCTGTACTTTTATGTTTACTTTTGCATTTTTGCAAACAGTACCATCTCTAAATTAATTGGTAAGTATTTTTTTAAATACCAAAATAGTCCCACAATATTGTTTTTTTTAAAGAAGCCTAAGATTTAAATACATAAAAGACGTAAGAGAAATAATTATAACAGTAATCATCAGTAATGTTTCGAGTACATTTATGTTATAAATAAGATAAAGACATGGTAAATAAAATATCTGAAATAATATTAATTCCTACGTCAGATCTGCGTACACGCATGTTATAAGAAGTCACGGTCAGTTTCGCTTATAAAAACTACCATAATCTACCCGTGAGTAATATGAAGCGAGGATCCAATAAAACACCTAGCAATATCTCCTTATCTACAGACATCTAGACAGGACAATAACAAGAGACCTAGACTTCATAAACTACGCTTATCGGAACTCGGATCAAATTCACTTACAATAGCCTGTAAACATAAACTCGTTCGCCGGGTGTCGCTCCTGGCATTTAGTAATATACTAGGTGTGTACCGCGGATTCACCTTCCTTAAAAAATAACGTATGTTTAATTGCAATAGGTTTGATAGAACCGATAGAATTTAATTAAACAAAACTTAATGTTTCGTCAAGATGTGGATTATAGCTACTTGTAGTTATAATGCTATAATCCACACAAATTGTGTTTTTTAGTGTTAATTTTGATGTAATTTATTACACAGATGCCAAAAAAGTCAATTACTTATCACGTTATCTCAATATTCCCATTTTTTAATAAAATTAACAACTACACAGAATTTACAACAAAATTGTGTACAATATATAGACGATTTTATTATATTTAAAATAAGGATTGCAACTAAGACACGTCTCGAGATAAAGTTTTTGTTAGTCATACTACTTTGAGAGTGAAATTAAAACATACGCGTGTGTAATGACCCACGAAAACGACCATTAAAGGTCAAGCTACTACGTCTTGTGGCGATACTTTAGAACAAATGTTAACATTCTTGGTTAGGAACCAGGGAATAAAATCATTCAATTTAGTTAATTAAGTTAAGTCTGCTCTCAAAACATCACTTTTATCATTTTCCTTCTATAGGGATCGAATTAGGTGGACATGAGGTGGAATGTGACTCGACTCTGGAGGCCCCTTTACACATTCCTACTTCTGTTTAATAGCAGAAATGTTAATCGATGCTGTGTTCTGGATGGTAGGCTCTGGTAAAGAAAATAGAAAGGCGTTCCAAATTGGTCTCTTCAACGGGTATCAAAACAACTTTGTCTACAGTTGTTAGCCTTAGATAAAATCTAACCTTATCTATTATGCTTATATCTATTCCTGTTGTCAATAAACGGATTTACCATCAGATGCAATGCATGCTCGTTTGCTACTTGATGAAAAAAAAAGGGCAAAGAGGAAAAAACAATGACTCGTCTTCATCGATCCCCTCTATTTGCACCAACGATTAGGTGATTCATTAAAAAGGCATTCTGTTAGTGTCAGGAATTTAATTGTCTCCCGGAATCGGGACTCCATTACGATTTGAATCAGTTGCCTTGATAAACGGTAATGAACGACGTTGAATTGATCGCTGATCAATTCACGAAACAAAAGTAGAGCAGTCAATCTGATTGAGAAATAAAACTAAATATGTCATGGATATGTTTTTGTTAGAGTTCGAACTAAACACTGTCAGAGGTTTGATAAACGTTAAAGTTTTTTATTGCTTTTAAAATATATTTAAAGATATTCTATTTTTTTTTACAGATAGGTGCGGATAAATTAATATTAAAAAAAATATATTTTATTGCACTGAAAAGAAAAAAAATCCTGTGATTTCCTGACATTTTATCTATACTAATATTATAAAGCAGTAGAGTTTGTTTGGTTGAACGCGCTTATCTCAGGAACTACTGGTTGGAATTTAAAAATATATTTTTGTGTTAAATAGTAAATTTATCGTGGAAGGCTTTAGACTATATAACATCACGCTATGTTTGTTTGTTTTTAATAGATTGATCTCTAAAAAACGCGGGTGAGACTGCGTGGCACAGCTAGTGAAATATAAATGTGTTGCTATCCGAACTAAATGTTTATTCCAATTTTAGCTCAAACTCTAGATTTTAAAATGTTGCCGAATATATTCATATACTTTATGTGCAAAAAAATAATATTTTATCAATGCATCATATAAATTATCAAAGCCGAACATCTCATGTTTGCCTGCCAGTGCACACGAAATCGGTTGAGTGTTTTCTGAAATCCTTGGTAATTAGAACAAGAAGATGACTTTATAAGTCATTATTGCTCCACTCCAAAGCTATATACATTAAAAATGATATGCTGACTTCACAAAAAGATAATGTCCTGCAGCCATTGGGTGCCGCGAATGAAAGTACCTTTAAAAACAAATAAGGTAATAATATTAATATATGTAAACATGTAATCAGTTTTATTCCCATGCCGCAATATCAAAAACCATAACTTTGAAGTGATTCGCAAAATGAATATTGCATTTCGTTGCAGATGTCGTGAGCGCATCCCAGATGCATTAAGCCAGTGTTTGTCAAAGTGCCACGCGTACCCCGTAAGATATACAAGTTAATTGTAAGGGGTACGCGACAAAATATAAGTAATGTAGAAACTTGATTGGCTCTTATAGCTTATTAGCTAAAGTACTCGTACTGCGGCTACGAAACATAAAAATTCGCCATCTGTAAATAGAACAAAATACGAAATCAAAGGAAGCCTTTAATGTGGCCAGGTAAATAAGCTACATCCATGCAAAATTTTATGTAAATGTAACAGACATACATCGTCTCATTTTTATGTATTAGTATAGATTAGCTAATAGCTCACGCAATCAAGTCTTAGCAAAATTACTCATAGAATTAATTAAAATCTAAAACATTATAACAAAGAATAAACCCACCCGTAACATTTATTAATATTACATATTTATGTAAAATAAAATAAATAAATAAATATTTAATATTTTGTGGCCGTGCATATTTCTTTTTAATATATGCTTATTTAATAATACACTTAGATTTATTTTAAATTTAGCCACTTTTTAGGGTACGCCTTTAAAATCCGGCTGCTTAAGCTTTATGCAGGGATTCGCAAAGTTACAGCTCAAACATTGAGAAGGACTGCATTAAGCTTTATTCTACAACAATACATATTACTGTTAGCCTCTGACCCTATGCAAGAACCCATAATGCTAGGAGGCTCTGCGTTACGTACTATTCGTACAACAATACACCGCTATTAACCTTGTTTATATATTTATGGAGACTCGAACGGCAGGTAACAATTATGCGTTTTAATATGAGATATTATTGTATTGTACAGTTATAGTATGTTTATGGCTTTATAAGGAAACTGTTATGCGGTTAGCACTAACGATGTATGTGGTACACGTATATACCATCGAGCGAATCTCGGTTTTATTTAAGAAGGAAGGGACGGCCAAGATTTTATTAATAGCTGGGTCCGCAAATGTCCATCTCTTAAGACAAACCGGAAGTTATGTAGGAATTTAGCTACAGGGACCAAAACCAACTTTCTCTTGCAGCCCACAGTCTCCTGTCCCGGCTGATGTTCAGGCTCGCTTCCAAAACACGGTGAAGGCCTTGGATACTGTATCCAACTTCGAAAAAAAAGCATCCCAATTGCATTATTCATATTCGTATTTTACGTTACATTACATGAAGTGTTACTGCGGTCGAGGATTTTGTTATTTATGAAAGAATTTCGTTGTTTCGAATAAAATTTCGGAGTTTTTACCGACTGCGTCAGTACTTAATATTTTTCGAGCGTATGGTTTACAGCCGAAGTGGTTTGGCGGATTGTGATATAAGTCATATATATCATTAGAATCGTTTCAATTTGCAGAGTGAGATAGGATATATAATAAAAAGTGGCGCCTGTAAATTGGGAAAAAGGGTGATCTTTATATTATTATAACAATATGGGTATCAAATGAAAACTGGTAAATATACCATTCCAAATACTATTTATACGTTTTTCGACATTCGATATTTTGTTTTACTATTTTTGAGAATGATACTTGTTACAAGCTCGTATCTTGTTTGTTATCTTACTCTCCTAGTATGTTGGTTTAAACTCAAAGGATTCAGCTGTAATTTAGCATACACGTTAAAGAAATTTTAATTCCAATATAGTGGATGGCTCAAAAAACATATCGATTTGTGTTTATGCATTCTGTTTATTGATTGTTTATGAAGAAGACTACGAAAATGTAAAAAGTTATTAAAAAGCATACATATAGTTTTTTACCATGTCTATTCTATTTGAAAGTGGGTATATTAAGTTATTACCCAATTTAGGTCATAGTGACTTTTAATCAATCAAGGAACCTTCCTCGCTAATATATTTCCTTCTTTACAACATAATTTCACAAAACAATTATGTGATTTAAGGTGTTTTTCCTATGAACATCCTTTTGCAAATGCATAGGTACATTGCCAAGTTCTTAAGACATAAACATAATACTTACATCCTAATGATTCTGTTAAAGACGAAGACAACGTCATTATCTACAGAAAAAAAAAGCGGTGTCTATACTGGACTCGTAAGGCTGACCGCTCATCGGCTACTATCGCTCGAGCGATAGTTGCTAAAGTTACAATTTTGTCGCTTAAGTTTGTTAAATTTGTTATATGAGCGACCGATAAGGGGCATATATTTATTCGAAAAATCTATCATCAGTATCACACTATTCATTAGGTGACGTATTACGTCACCTAATGAATAGTTGCCGAGCAGTTGACAGCAATTTGTCAGCAGTTCTGGCAGTTGCTAAAGCTTCCAGACGCTCAAGTAATAGCCAATGTGCGGTCGGCCTAAGAGTCCAATTTAATGTGCTAAGAAGTCTGAGAATGCCGACAGTTCATTACGGGCATTAGCCATGTTCTCGTAAGAGCCGCTAAATAACCAATTTTACAACTTTGTAGGGCCTTAAAATGGTCTTGTAGACTATTCACTTGCTACATAATAGCACAATCGACAAAGCCAGCTTAGAGCGCTGTAATTATTCTTTTGTAAAATTCTAATAGCATATGAACGTAGATATTTATATATATCCATTAGCCTTTTCAGGTTGCTAAAACACTCATTAGGCTGCTGGCCTAATGAGTGTTTTTGCCAATAATTGCAGCGCTTGAAACGCGTATTGGTGACCGCTGTGGGTTATGTCACGCAGGTGGGTTTCCTGGATTTTGTCTCCTACGTTTCCTGTCCACGGGAAGGAGGAAGTAATTAGTCAAGACGAAATCTACCTGGCAATAATATTATCAATTTGAAGTTAAATAGTCAGTTAACCCTGATTCACCTTTTGATTACCTGAAATTGGACAAACACATAGATGTTTTTCGGTTCCTGAAGAGTAAGTTAAAAAGCCTACTGGTAGTCCTTTCTACGTCCTTCCATTCAGAACTAAGCACTTCTATTAAAAGTACCTATTTCCCTTGGTCACGACACCACGCATGAACGGCTGGACGATATCGCCAATATTTTTTTGTTATGTGTAATTAAACCTTTTAGCGTTTGACATAACTATCAATCTTAACTCGATTTCAAAATGCATAGTTCAGGCAAAACAAATTCTGTTAATTCAGCTCGTCAACAATAAACTACTAATAAATAAGCCAAAAAAAATTGAAAATCGGTTCAGAAATGGCGGAGAAATCGGTGAACATACATAAAAAAATATATACATTCGAACATAGAACCACCTCCTTTTTGAAGTCGGTTAAAAATAAGAACTTGCGCAATCACTTCGGCAACTACATCGCGGTAAATTTAGGAAAACTGAACGTGGGAATCTACGTAGTTTCCTTCATTATTACCACCTTACATACCCTTTATACCACACCGTATACAGGTGTTTAATAACGGACGTTATGACAACCTCATTATCGTAGGACAAACGATGCAGAAGGATCAGTTACAATCTCGCCAGGACGCGCCCTAATCAATCTTGCTAAAAGAGATGAGACTTAGCCTATCGATGTACAGGAAGGGAGTGCCTCATTTAAAAATCTGTTTATTAATCTTAGGGCTTGGGTTGTTAAGAAATGATTCTGGGTTTTATCTAAAGATAAGATAGGAAATGTAATCATATAAAAGCTGATTTTTAAGGATATTTGTTCTTCTTTTATGCAAAAAATGTGAAGGGTATTTTGGACGAAATTTGGCACATACCTATATAGTGTTTGATCTGGATTAAAATAGGATGCTCTTTACCGTGGTAAACAAGACCGTAGCAGGTGAAATGGCTGAAATAAGCTAGAAGTTCCTATGGTTAAAACCATACATTGTTCTCGGTAGTGGGAGAGGTAGATTGTAGGCAATTTTTTTGTATTACGATTGATTGAATTAGGCAAGCATGCCATATAATTCGTCGCTTTATGCAAAAAAAATCTTTTAAAGAGAATTTAGTCCAACTTATGACGAATAGCCACTGCACAGTTCTATTTGTTAATCCAAGTTATAAACTATCTCTGTGCCAAATTTCAGCCAAATCCAACCAGTGATATTACGTAAAGAAGTCGGTTAAAAACTAACAAACATTCGTCCATCCTCACAAACTCTCGCCTCTATAATTTTAGTAAGTTCCAGTTGATCTCTTTAGCTATGGCGGTAACTTATAAATTTCCTGGTATGATCGGGAAAACCTCCATAACTGGACCTTCTCGTAGTCGAAATAAATGCAGAAGTGATGCAAGATTAGTGGAAAGACGAATTTGTTAATAATTCGCCAACTCGTCAGCTACAACTTTTTGTATCATAAGGTTATTGCCCTTAAGTGTTGACTCTGTCACGATGATTTTGACCCACTTGTTCGTTCTTATCGAATTCGCAACTGGTTATGCAAAATAATTTCGGCGTTTATTCCCGCATTGATGGGTATCGTATTAGAATTGTTAATCTCATACATTTAACTCAGTCGATGACTTTGAAAGCTGTCGTGACAAAATTATTTAAATTACGCAATAAATCATTACTTAACCAAACAATGGATATGTTTGGGTTTGTACCAATTTGCATTTAGTTGTTTTTAGAAGAATTTCTTTCAACAAATAATCTTTATTTGTCAGGCGTGTCAGCGCTCACGAAATATTGAACATGATTAATTTGAATGCTAATCGTGCGCGATATCTACCTTATATCCATTTATCACGAAACGATACCCAAATGAAGACACATTCGTGCTAGTTCAACTGTTAAATACATGTATATACATAGTGATATATTAAAAATGACTTATTTATTTTTAAATGATATACAGAAATAAAAAACTTATACATTAAAAAAAGTTCGAGTGCAATTTACACATGGTAGAGGTGAAACGTAATAAATAATAACATATTTCTAAGCATATGTTATTGAGCCTTATGCTATTTCAGAAATCGATTAAGTGGATTAATGGAGGCCATATTTAAACATCTTATTTCGCATATACGTAATTTGGGCTGTTATTCTACGAAGAGCTACGAAGTAAAATGGTTAGTGCGATTTACTAATGATTACAGTGCCATCTAGTTGTAGCGCCGACAACTGCTTTCGTAAAGCATTTTCGTTTCATCGTGCTTCAAATCCCAACGACTATAAAGAAAATACGTATCACCTTAACAATAAATTAAATGTAAAAAGTTGCATCTTCTGTGATATATGTTTTTTTGTAAAAAGTGCGTCTTTGCGTGAATAAAGGGTAACAAAATGTCCTTATTGCGTCATAGCGCCAAGTTTACGCACCGCATGCCAAGTGCTCTCTCACAGGAAGTGGACAGCGAAAATCCTTAGTAGTGAATACATAAACAAATGAATAATCAGTCTTCGTGTACCTGTAATAATAAATAGTAGTTAGTCTTGTAAGCTGTCTAATGTACCTACTTAATATTCATTTGTATCTATGATCCTATACAGTAAATAATAAATGCAGTATCAATAAAGTAGCCAAAATATGCTCGATCTTTTGACCTCTCATGTTCAATATTAATTTAACGATAACTATTAAATGTGACTTAAAATTTACGATTTACGCAAAACTTTTTATGATATTTCTATCTTTTCTCTTTTTTATTAATATTTCTCTTATTTCTTACGAAACCAGATAATCAGTAACACCACTCTTATTTTTACTTACAAAATTTAAAAACAATGGCTTTATCATCTTAATAATAATTATTCATTGCTTTTCAATATTGTGATAGTGCAAAAATAGTTCACCATATTATTTTATTAATGCGTAGAATTCTTTTCTGCAGAAGAAGTGCTCATGACCTACCTAAAGCTAATTGTTTTCTTTTAACTTCCTCCGAGATATAATAGGTCTTGTTTGAATCCCATCTGAATAATGTTTTCCCACAAAAAACTGCCCCAATGTAATTCAATTTCAGACCATTTGCGCTATTACGCTTAACACCTTTATTATTCAAGAATAATGTAATGATCGATCTATTTTTACACCCTCGATGCAAAAAAGCGACATGGCAACACTCATTTTCCTTTTTTATCGTGCCAAGACTAATCATTTAAATGGATAACGACATGATAGATGATTCATTTAAATTTTTGCATATTTTATTTTCCTACTTGTCTGTAGCGAACTAGTCTCATTATAGCGAGATGGTCAATTAATTAGCTTTCGAACGACAAGCAACCATTACACCGTGAGACAAAACTGTTGATACAATCTATCTTATCTATGCCATACTAAGAGTATATCATCTGTGGAAGTTAATAGCGTCCGTTTAAACAAAATTTAAAAAATTAATAAACAATTTTTGCGATATGGTTTTAAGATTTGCTGTAACTGTATATTTTTGTCCTAAGTTTTTTTTTTTATTTTGATCGTTAAAATCATAGATCTAGTAACTAGTTATTGTTATAATATTTTTGGTTGTAACAATATTTTCGCATCTGAAGTTGCGATTGATCTGAATGAGAATAACTTTTAGCCTATTTCTCGATCGAACTATGCAATTGCATCTTCTAAGATTATCTTAATGCGAAAGTTTGTGAGAATGTATGTGTGTTTGTACTAATTTCACGCAAAAACTACTGGTGGAGTTTCTTTAAAATTTGTTACACTGTAAGTTTATGACCTGGATTAAAACATGGAATGCTTATTAATTATTATCGTGGTAATCGTGACCGAAGCGACCGGAGCCACGAGAATCGGCTAGTCTACCATAATTTATTGTTCCAGTCTCTAATTCATAAACTATTCATAAAATTAAACTAGTGCAAGTTTAATTTCATCTAAATTGTAGGTACATAATATTTTTCATGTTACAATTATATACTATTATAATAATTATGTACATAATCAATCTTCTACACATATGTAATTTATAAAATACAACATGCAAAATTGAATATGGAAGATCAATATAATAATGTGAAAGCTGTTCTTAATGCTCAATAATTATGCATTAAATTTTATGGATGGAGAAAGCACTCGCAATTTGTCGAAAATTATTTATGACAGTTTGCATATAAATAAGAACAATTTGTATTATCTGGATAAAAAATATAATAACAATGTCTATGATTGAACCGGTTGGAACTGGTCAGAACCGGATTAATTATTTCGAGAACCCACTCCGAGTGGGTTGCAAGATGGAGTGTTAATTGCTGCATAGCTCCCTGATCGGCGGCAATCGTAATGAGAATGTATCCTTTTCAATCTCATATGTAAATAAATACTTTGGTTTACTTATAATACATTACAGGGATTTTTAATCACTGCCTGTTAGCTTCTGTTGCTTAATTGTACAGATTCTTTTCTTTGACTCTATAGTTTCTGGTTTGCTATTAATAGTCTGTAAAAACATGGCCGATTTCCGGTCGCGCATCGGAAAGTAATGAGCATGATTGCACACTTGGTTTTTTCTTTAGCTATGGTGGCTTTTTAAACTGGTTGTGATTACAACGATATGGGAAGAATAAATCACAAAAACTATTCTAATAATAATGGGTGATAATATTAAACGTTGAAATAAAACCGGTAGTGTACATTCAACTTTTTAATATTTTATTTCAATCAAATGTATCAAATAAGGTTAGTTTTGTTTGATCGTCATGTGTAAAAGTTTAGCAGTAAAATTATACATCCAACGATACAAGTAACAACAAGCCTACTCTACCCAAAAATTTCCCCAAAATGAGGAAAAAAAAATACAAATTTTAGACCATTTTCTCATGTCAATCAAAACACAGCGAAAACAGAAAATGTACTCATACTGACTGATCACTGATTTCTCTCGTCGATCTGAAGCTTCGAATCTAAACATCGTGTAAACAAACCTAATAAGGGAATCTGCGACGCTGGTAACACCATTACACGACACATCGTTACTCCACATCACGTTTTGCTATTCTCACACGGATTGACACCTCGGTCTAGAATCTAATCGAGTATCTCAAGCAATTTCTGAACGCAATTTGTTGTACGTTGGTAAAGGAAATCTGATTTTATAACCAAATGTTATAACATTTTTATAGAAAATGTTATAAAATCTATTTAATTCTATTTCTTTTTAAGCGACTTCCCAAAGGAAAGAGGTTATCTATTCGTCATGTATATTTTATGTCACGATACGATTTTATTTTACATCTTTATATCTTATATATATTAAAATTTGACACTGAAACCATTCAGTGTCAAATTTTGCTTGTATTTTAATAGTATTTTTATATCTACGTATGAAAATAACATTATCCTATCAGCTACATATCTAGTAATTTAAAAAAGTAGCTGATGTCTATAGATGTTGCCATTTCTATCTTATTACCATTCGCCCTGTATGTGGGTAAAAGTAAAAAGTTTGAATTTATATGGCTAATTGGGCCTGGCGCCGGCTAGGTCTTACAAATATAGTGTTCCCATTTTCAATGTAGCACCTCATACGTCTTCCCACCTCGTTAACATATTTACGCTACTTTTCTGGAATGTCTGCATGCGCTGTGAGACAGTTTTTGCGCCTAATAGCCGCCATTTATAAAGATCGTCCGCGATATAAAAGATTTAAATCATTCGAGCCCAAATAAAGAACAGCATTATTATAAATAGCTTCTTGCATTGTAAGTGCTTGTTATACTGCAAAACTGCGCTGTTTGTCCACTGTCAGTTCTTTATCTTTTTTACCTTTTATCTAGTTTTAGTTTACGTTCTTGAAGCCTTTTTAATTTTCGCTCTTCAGTGCTCTTTGTCACATAAATGACTTTTGCCTGTACGACATTATCTGAAAAGTTTTACATAGTGCCTATTAATATTAGTCTACAAATAAAATACGTCACTGTCCACCGAAAACATTTGTAATCAACTCTAGATAACATTAGGAGTACCCGAGATTAGCCACGATGCTTTACTGAGGACGACCCCTAAGGACTAATAGACAATGTCTCGTTAATCAGGGGAGATTTCGATTACACTCCTATTAGTGATCGAAGCTACACTCCATTCATTCAGAACAAAATTCATTCACACTGCTGTTATAAGGCGAAAATGGTTGTAAGGATAGTGCCGCCCAATCTAACCAAAGTTATACGTTTGCCATTTTATTAAGTTTATACTGGTGTTTTAATGCTTTATATATCTGGAAAGACACCTTTGACCGATATTACTAGCATCCAAGACATACAATTAAAAAAAACCGGCTCCAATCATCCTAAACATTAGACAACTAAGCTATCGTTAATTCCCATCCTGCTAAAGATTACAACTAAGCTATCATTAACATTAATTACACTGAACAATTGAAAAGTAATTTACCGTTGTCATACTAATCCGATCGCTAATCAAATATTCAGCGACCTCAACTAGACCGTTCACTGATTATTGTGCTCCAAATAACCATTTAATTCTTTAATTGACAGTGTAAATGCAGTTGCGTGTAGAGTAGCCATATGTCCCGCTGCTTAATCATTTCAATCATCAGCTTTGTTGATGCATTTATCTTTGGATTGCAATTTGTCATTTTTATAGTGAAATTTATTAAAACGTCTACTTGAAGACTATTTTAGAAACTATTGACACGGCTCGAAAAAGGTATTCGAAGATACACGCAAAACATGTGGTACATTATTAAAAAAACATGTAGAAAGTCCTTTAAAAAACAAATAACTCTTTAAGGAAAATCTGTTCCATGTGCTTACAGGTGTAAGAAAACATTGTAAGCCTTGGTTTGTCTAGGAATCGTGATTTATTGATTGATATGAAATTTTATGCTTAATATTTAAACGCTACTTAATATAATAAATGCGTAAGTTTGTGAGGATTTGTGTGTTTGTTACTCTTTTTAGCAAAATCGGATATCGCTGAAAATTGGCACACAGATATTTTATGGATTAACATAGGATCGCTTCACGTTTACGTATTGAGAATACGTGAAGCGAGTGGAATCGCGGAAATAATCTAGTCAATATTATATACTGACTCATAAAAGTGAGAAACGCAAACTTGCCTTATGTCGAAAAACTTTACAACAGAACTAAAAACAATTTTAATAATTATTAATTTTAAATTACATAGTCTACTAGTAGCTTATACGTAAAGCATTTAATTTTAAAGAAGAATTTAGAAATTTTTAAGATAAGAGTAATTGATTTTATGAATATAACATAATTTCGTATTTTTACGATATATGATAAGTACGCTTTCCTGCGTCAATATGACAAGCAAAAGTATAAACATGGCAACACTAGCCTTCGTGCGGATTGTCGCATGTCTTGCGATCAGCAGTCGCCGACCTAAAAACGTTACGCGAATAATAAATCGAATCATGTTCCAGTGAGCATAATGTTTTTGTTGAGAGAAAATCGCTATGATTTAATGCATAATTAAGATTTCAGCAAATATTTGACGTTTATCATCTCACGTGGGATAAAGTGATTTTACCTTAATGTGACAACTTCAGGGACAATTTATGTAGCTTGTGATTTTATTTATATTATAACATACTAGCTGTGCCACGCAGTTTCACCCTCGTTTATTAGAGAACAATCTATTAAAAACAAATAAACATAGCGTGATGCTATATAGCCCAAAGCCTTCCACGATAAATTTACTATTCAACACAAAAATATTTTTTCAATTCCAACCAGTAGTTCCCGAGATTAGCGCGTTCAACCGAACAAACTCTACTGTTTTATAATATTGTGTGACAGATGTATACAGGGTGTAAATGACAGCGTACCGAAAAATTAAATGGTAGATTTGTGACACTAAATAAACAAGAAATGACTAATCAATTTTCCTCGGAAGTTATTGGTTTCCGAGTTGGTCATTTTTGAGCTCGCAATGTATTGTGAACAACGCGACAACGCTACGCGCGTGCCTAACCGATCGCTTATTGTATTATAGGTAGTTATTATACCTGGCACGCGTCTAACAAATCGAATTATTTTTATTATCAAATTAATTCATTTTATTAACTTGGCCCGTTTGTTACATAAGTTTATAAAAAACCCTTAGTACCTACCTAGACTAACATGAAATCATTCATAAATTGCAAAATGTAATCAATCATTAATAAGGCGCTAATAATAACATCACTCACCTCAATTATTATTCACCGTTTCGGCGATTCCACATTCCATTCCTAGTAAACATCGACTCATCAGTCTACGTGACGCGAGCGGCGAACATAGGATTTGCACGATGTTTGTCTTGCAGCCATCGACAATACGAGATGCGGCGACTTCTGTCTGCCGGCAGTAACGCCTGCACTTTATGAATGTGGTACGCCCGCTGCTCATCCCGACGCAGAATTCTGTGCACACTCGTGTGAGACACACGCGACCTGTGCCGATTGCGCACTACTCGAGCTGCGGTG
>DWNE01000423.1:0-29726 GCA_018249875.1 Cecropterus toxeus | reverse complement strand
ACAGGGGTTCTATATGAAGTCTATCACAGATGCGTTGCTTCTCCCGAGGACTGAGATGGTCGCCTCATATAAAAGTGTTAGAAACATACTTTATTACCAAAGATTTTATACTAAAGAGTTGCAAATAACCAATAAATGATTTTTAAATTACATTCGTATTCAATCCATACATATAACACGTCATAGATTAACCAGATACGCATCTACGCAGGCGTGTAGTTAGGCGTTAAATCGTAGCGAGCGACGTTTACGAGCATATTGGCGGCATGCTGGGTGCAACATGCTAAGGCTATCAGTTACCGTCCACGGCTAATTCACTGTGACAAATTAACAACGGCTAAATTCTGCCTCCCCAATGAAGGAACGTTTGTACATATGTAACTACCGCTGATATGTGTCCGTATCGATGTTAGGTTAGGGAGCTGGAATTGAATCTGCTTTTCAGTTCGGTATATAGAATTTTCGCGAAACAAAAACATTTATAATCATACCTTTAGGTACGTAAATTTAATATCATAACACATTGTAATATTCTTTTTATATTGTATTATAAATAAAATGTATATTGAATCATTCGAATTGTATGTCTCCATATTGTATATGAATCTCTAAAGTCTGACTCATAATTTAGATGACTATATTCATACTCGAAATACTCATATTCTAAATGACCATATTGGCAATATGAACCATTCAATTGTAGACTTTAAATTAATTCTCTTTTCGCTCGTACAATTTCTACATAGCTTTTATCAATGCATATTTAAAGTAACCGTTCACATATGGGAGCTGGGCGAGCCAATTAAAACTGGATCGTGACAGTCTAAATAAAAGCAATAACACATACTTGTATAGCGAAGGAATAGGAAGGGTCTTCGTGCTCGAATAAAGCGTTCTGAGAGCATTGTTATTGTCTCTACATCTTAGGCCGTAGACACAATCACGATAATTAGACTGCCTCAGTCGCAAAAATGTGTGAATACATGGGTTCTGAGACATTTATTTACATAGGTAAATTATAAAATATAATTTTTACTTCAGTTTTCAGTTCGTTTGTAAGTTCTTGTTAAATCTTTAAGTTACATAACTCCAGAATTAACTCCTTAATGCTTATATGAGAGAAACTAAAATAGGCATACTATGCAATGTTATGTACAGAATCGCTCTAATTCAAAATTACACTATACAATACACATGTTACACAAATTGTTGAAGATGGTAATAATAAGTTTTACTTTCCATTAAAGACTAGATAGTAAATCAATTAAATTTGTGTATTATTTGTGTGATGTGTAATAAAAACAGAAAATATCCTCAAAATGAAATATTTTATGTCACGATTTATATCAGTGGGCATGTATACGTAAATACAATCGCAAAATCGCACATTGTTACGTCGTATATCAGTGTAAATTTATTCCTCTGTTCAGAGCCTAAGCGCTATGCATACGTAGAATAGACCTATTGTAGGGCTTAGACAGGAATAGAACAGATACGACATTGGAGATGTAGTGGGGTGGCGTGTTTTGTATTCTAACTGGGCACACTAACTATTCCAGTAGATCTATCTACTGGTGCACTTAATTGGAGAACAGTTTTGTTTTATGTGCTTTTAAATTAATAGAAGGCCGTACAGGTTTCATTAGTTTCTAACGGTGGGGTATTTTAATTAGAGGAAATAAATAAACATTGGTATACCTTTGAGACACTTATTATTTTGTGGTAATTGATTGTGTCAATTCTATAAAAGAAAGGCAGTAAAAGTTTAATGTTATTAAACTATGTGTTGATGTTGTGGAAGGGTTTGTTTAGAGCAAACTTGATTACAAAGTTTTGTAAGACCCTTGCAGTAAGTTAATCAAAATGTGAGGCAGAACTATTTAGAACCCGCAACGGTTAAGGGAAGGGTCGCTGATGCCCTCTAGCGGAGGTAATATTAATTACACTTGCAATTTCGCAATTTGATGCAACTTGTAAATCAGGTGAATCTCCAGCGTTTTGTAGAGAACTTGATATAATGACGACTTGTACAAGCAAAAGGGTAGAAACAGTTGTTCAATAACTTCTTTTAAGTATTTGCATCATTTGTCCGGTTACGTTTCTTTGGAAATCCCGGAGTCTTCTTCGCAGCGTCGAGGATGACCACCCTGGAGGCTGTAGGACGGTAAAAATTTCATATAACCCGGCGTCACTCCAATGGTGACTTAACTAAACAAATAAGGTGTTAGTTGGCACCCCTTCAATAATTTTATATATAGTTTATAAAATACGCAATTCAATTATAGAATCAATTAACTATTTATTAAATCTTTATTAATTCATGATTTTACTGTTTTACCCATGGTAATACAATTTACGGGAACTTCATTATAAATTCATAATTGTGATCAACGCATGTTGATTAACTCATCAGGAAATGCTTTTATTATGTAGGTAGGTATGTAATAAATATAAAATGTTGACTGAGATAGTCATTTTGCATTTATGATGCAATTGGGCGGGCCTTACGTCGTTGAGATGAAATATTATCTTCATGCGCGCTGTTTGTCTCTGACTTAGCCAGTGTATGGATACTGAATAGCTTGCATTTAGTACACAAATAGCTTAATAAATATGCTAAAGACATATTAGGTATACAAAGTAATCTTTTTTTGGCTCATATCAGTCGTATTTTGAATAATATATTTAATTGTTACATTCTTTTGATATAAAATTACCTATCCTACTTACCTTACGTTGCGTTTTATGTCAACATTTTCGAGTTAATATATTTTGGACAAGTAGAGTAAAGTTCTTTACAAAACTATTCTTGAACTTTAATTCTACTTGCGTATTGATACACTAACTTGCTCGAATCATTATACCTCCTGATTTATTGTTGAATGACTCTTCATATTATTTTGCGCCATTTTAATTGTTTCAAATGCCGAGGCGTTTAAGTTTTCCCTTTGATTTAATAAATAAACGTTAACAGTTGTCGTCTATGTTAGCGCTACAAAACGTGGTTGTGTAAAGCTACAAAAGAAGGTTCTCTATCTAGAGCCACCCAAACGTTGGCGGTCGCGTTATCGTCAATCTATGTCCATTGCTCGCTGACGTAATGACACAGCTAACAAACTTAACTGATCGTAGGAGCTATTGCATCGCCACACACGTTTCTCATGTGCTACGAATAGCCATGTTGATTTATCTCGTATTTCAGTACATTTCAAGCTCCTATGAATTTGTGACTATCCTGACGTATGCTTTATATATTTCTTGGATAATATTCAATAACAATTTTTCTGTGAGCAGTAAATGAAAAATATATGACTTAGTTTTTAGAAAATGTTCTACGTATTGTCTATATTCTGCATGTTGCTTAATTGAAAGCTTTTTCAGATACTTAAATAAAATATTTATTCAAAAGCTGTTGTTAACTTGTTTTTACATTATATTTTCTCTTCATAAACCATCTATCGCGGATACCTGGTTATGCATTTATGCAGTAATAATAGTCTATCATATTTTATACGCACAACGCTTGCCCGGTTCATTCTGGCTGTATTTCGCAGCAATATATTGATATTTCTGAATACAGTAGTGATTGCCAATATTTCCCTGTCAGCTCCTGTTTCATATTTTCAAGCGGATACAGCGCTGTAAACAAATCAGTCAACAACTGAATCCAGCAGTTAGACATTTGACTGATATAAATAGTCACAAAAGTAAAAAATAGCTGTTGTTTTCACAACAAATTCCGCCTGTTTGCCCGCTTTTCGCGGGGCGGTGTTATTCGCATAAATCGAGCGAAAACGCCAAATTGCTGCAATAGCTCACCGCTCTCAACTAAAAATTGCGATGTTCCGACAAACAAATATTGCATGAGTACTGGTTGTTTAGTTCTGTTTTTATTGTTTTATAACTTCATTTCAGTGACTGTCAGTCCGGCTAACTGCATATACCTAATTGTGTTGAAACTGTTTGCTCTGGTATACGCAAAAAGTCTATTTTTAATGGCATTTTTGATAACATGACTTCAACATGAAGTCAATTTTGATTCACTTTACTTTGTTTTCGATTAGATACATAAGAATCAAAATTATTTAAACAGCAATTATATAAGTATGATTCTTTATTCTTTATTAAAAGTTATTATGCAACTTTAAACGACTTTATTACTAATAATTTGGTAACTCTCCATAGGTATTAAGTGCTATATTGTGTGCGGGTAGTCCTTTGTTTACTATACATTCCCATTTTGCCGTATTAATCCCTCAAAGCTGCAGTGAGAACGCTGATAAACTGCGAAACTAATGCCGCGCGATTGCATTACGACGTGAACTTTTCCAGTACTGCTGCGGAAATCGAATGCAAACAAAAAGAGCGCAAAATATCGCCTAGTTTTTCAGAGCACGACCATTTTCGAACATCTGATAATGATTTTTAGGATCCGGTTATCTAACGAAATTTATTGGTTTTGTTTGTTAGGTTCAATTGCGATTGGGATAATGAATCAGTTAGATTTATTAGGATGGGTTGTAGCTTAAATTAGGAATCTGCATTGCAGCATATCTCAATTAAAATTGTTTTACGACTACAATTTAGGTAATAGGTACGATCCACTCTGCCTATCTGTACCTACATATAAATAGGTTTACTTTTTAAGACAATTTATTTAAATGGCGTGATTCTATCGCTATCAAAGAATTCCATCAGTTCGTATAAGGACAGAAAAAAAGGTAAAGTGCGATAAGAATTAAGGGCGTAATGCAAAGCAATTACGTTTCCGATCATCACCGTTTCTATAAACAGCAGTAACATGTTTCTCTTTTATCCACCGTTTTAGGCTTTATTACTTCCAGAATCACGTACGAACGTAGTTTATATTGCATACGGGATTCTCTTATGATGATTTAGTAGTGCGCGCGACACACGATGGATTTACCGCGCCATGAACGGATTATGTGGGCGAACGCAAACACGGGGCAGTGACGCCATGTTGTGATTTATAACGGACTTTTGATTCGAATTTCGAAAGTGGATTAAATTCAAAATATTTTTAGTTATATAAATGAATGCGAAAAATAATGCTGTAAACAAAAACTGGCACGTTACCATGTGTCAGTTTTCATTTTTATCCGATGTCGTTGTCTTGAGAACCTTATAATGATAAATTTTCGAAATTCTCTTTAGTTGAAGCTTTTTCCAATTGCCAAAATAGTTTTTAAGAGTACATTCCAATATGCTACTTTAAGATTCTAAATGTAATTATTTATAATATTCTGGAAATAGGAAACATAAACCTTCCTCTGCAATAATAATGACATATGTATGTGGGTGTGCACAAATACAGTTGAACAATACCTTTGTGGTGATATATTGCATGGTTTTGATATACGCTTTAAAGATACCTATAGAATTTATGTTCACGAAAGAAAATTCTTCACATATATTGATAAATTTTCTAACGTTCGAGTTCTAGCTAGCAAAAGACGTTTCATTAAGTTCTTGGGTAGCAACGCATTTTCGAAATTCGGGTATTCAACTCATATACCTACCTACTTACATAGAATCAACAGCATTAGATGTCCCACAAAGAATATACAAAGCGATCGCATAGTAGAACGTTATTGTAGTCTTAAAGACATGAGTTTTCCAAACTAAGTAGCAGTAAATATAATTCAAGTTTATATTTGTTCATCTCGGAACAGTTTTTTATTTCGCGGTAGCTCATACACGTTCAAGATAATAATCAAGTTGCTTCTTTATAAGGTGCGAAACCCTTAGTGGGTGAGTGCAACTGGCCTTACCGGTTTCTTTTCATATCTAAGAGTAGGGCTGTAAGGACAATGATTTAATTGTTTTTATATTGCGTTAATTATCCGATTATATACATACCATGAGAACATAGTCAGAGCTTGTAGAACATATGGAAAGACTTTAGCTTGAAGAACAAGTTCATTATCTGAGGCATTACATCGAGAGTCTAATACTTTATAGCTAGGTACTTGTATGAAATATTTCTTTGAATACTTATTAATACAAATACTTTCAATAATATATTAGTAACATTTATGGTACTAGATCGTGTATGTAACTTAATGAAATCGATTGAGGTTAAGTCTTATGAACCAAGATTTCCTGAAGTAGGTATTCCGATGTTTCAATCAATAAACAACAGCGGTCATCAATATCTTTGCGACCTTTTGCCTACGTTTACTCACATAGATAGGGAGATAGAGGGGCAGCTCCATCGCAATTACTCTCCCACAATCTCGCTAGCATATTTGTTAATAAACCTGGCAATACTTCCGATGTTACCCCAGTAATTTTTCTTTTGTCTGAGATAAATATGATAAACAATATATCATGTACGCCCATTTCCTCGCCGGCTACAAAACAACGGACAACCGGGGGGGTGGATGGAAAATTATGACAAATCATGCATTAAACATAGGGAATAAATGTTTTCTTATCACGTACCTATTCTGTTTTGATATTAGTTTTCCTTTATCTTTATTGACACAGGTTTTTGGAGGGAACGTTTTATGGGATGTTGTTGCGTGACAGGACGATTGTGGATACATGTTTATGTCTTGATACGGCACAAATGATTTCAGCGTTTTACCGCTCTGTTGCGTACCTACTGTATTTTGCCGCGTTGATATCCTTGTATTTATTGCCTGCGGACACAGTGTTTTGTAAATTATTATTGCCAAAATTTGTTATGGTTAAGCAATTGACTCAGATAATATTTATGTACAGTAATTTTATATGGATACGTAAAGAGTAAAGCTAAAGAAGAGAAATCTAAGGAGTTATTCAAGAAGGTACGGCTTAACGAATAGTAAATAACTATGTTAAACCAGGTAAAACCAGGTAAAGCCGGTAAAACTAGGTAAAACCAGAACACAACAAAAAATACCGCGCTGCTATAGGAAATACGAAATTATAATAATTCAAAGCCTTTAGAAAAAGATTTAAGTATTTATTGAATTTAAATGCTTATAAGACGGGACTTCCTTTTGTTTGTACAGAAATAATTCCTGGTTGAAACTGTGATGTCTCAGCGCAGTGTTCAGACTGCAAATCTTGAATATTTATTTCAAATGCAGACAAAATCTCAGCGCAATCCCTGCCTCAACGACGTAACTTGCATTAAGGACTTGTACACACTGCGCAAGAATGTCTATTTTGAAACTTGTTTACTTTAGAAAACATTTTATTTCTATCTTTTTCTTTAAAAAAGAAATGATTTTTATGACCGCCGTAATAATAGTGCAAAATGAACCAAAAATTAAGTATTAAAAATATTGATTTAATAAATAGGTAGGTATCAACGTTTTTAAATTCTTTTTTCAATATGCCATAAAAAGCCTTAGAGACTCTTTGCTTTCCAATCAAAATGTAATTTCCACTTTATAAACGTGTAAAAGCGTCTATAAAGTGAAAAGTAAAGTGTTATTTATTTGTCTATATATAGACAAATAAAAAAAACATTTAAATTTCTTTAAACAGAAGTTAGATTTGACACTAAGCAAATGCTACTCCAATTTTAAAATTAAACTTCAATGCTTTCAATTCACTTTATATAACCGTGTACCATTGTATTCGCTTCCTTAGCAAGATTTAAGCCGGTCGTCAGCCTCCGCTGCGGTTTCTTTGCTAAACTCTAAACTTATCTTACAGTAACGCCCAACTTGAATACCTCCAGACTCTTGCAGGTGACTTTGCTAGATCTTTTAACCGTATAAGATTTTCGGCGCATTTATCCCGAGGATTTCAACTTGGGTTATTCTTAATGCCTCCCGCATTTAGGGTTAAGTGGAGTTCCTTTAATACAATTTCGTATTGTATACTTCTGGTGATGCCTATTTATGTTTGTGTATGATATCGCTGTATATTTTGTAGGTAAATGCTGTTCGGAGTTTGAATTATGAATAAATATATGAATATGCATTAATTTTGAGGTTTTTTGATCATCGTATAGAGGAGAAACAGTTCAATATTTTCAGAACTACTCTAGGTAGCTCATTGCATATATGTTTTGATTAAGGCCTTTCTTGTGAAAATAAAAATGTTTTTTTAAGTTACTAAAACAGTACTGCGTTGCTAAAATTTGCCATAGCACAGTGCTTTTAAATTTTATTTATATTTGAGTTCAATTGTTTATCATATCTTAAATTAGTGGAGGCATAAAGCAATAAACTGTAAATAAAGTTGTTTATTTTAACAATATACTTAGTATTCGTAATAAAACCGAGCAATTTCAAATAAAGCACAATTGATTCTATCAGCTGTGTCAACAGTCTTTTTGTATCGATCCATATAAGAGTCTATCAATATAACAACCCACCGACCATGCAACTTGCAGCTCTAGTATTATTTCAATTGGTATTTTATTATATTCATTGCAAGTAAGGTTCGCAGACTGTAGTCACGACTCGTTGAATTAAATTGGCTTGGATGTCCTTATTTTTGTATATATCCTTAAAGGCTTAAGTAAGCGAAATTAATTTAGACGATCACGTTTTGTATCTATCAAGTGATTGGATTCTTTTCTTAAATTGTCGTCGTAGGATGACAGTAATTATTTTGTAAATGTTAATGAATCTTTATGTATTATGTACGTAAATAAAATATATATTTTTTGAACTTCGACATAAATTAGTCTACCATAAATAGAGAATTAAAACAAATAGAGTATTAAAAAAACAATCTTACAATCCAATTCCTTTTGTCGCGCGAAAAAATATTTGGAAAGAAAAAATGTGACGCACAAATATAGCTGACTTTTTTGCTACCACTACTTTCTAGATAGTTCAGTAATAACATGAAATCGAGAAGATTATTATCGGGTGTGGTATGATTCGCTTTTATGTACGTACATACGCTAAATCGCAAATTATTGGTTCTCTTGATCGAACACTTTACTCTCCCATCGACTCACGTACAAACTATTACTAGAAAATTCTTTACATCATGAAATCATTTTATGTGATCTTTATCGAGAGGAGGCTTAGATTGAAAATTGAATGAGTTGGATGTCAATGTGAGTTATAACAGCCATGTATTAACTTTAAAGGGTAAATAAGTGCTCATTCCAATAATTTTACGATGAGCTGAAAGTACTTAAATAAATGCTTCGTGGTTTCAATCAAAGATAGCACATTCATAATCAAGCAAAAGCCTATTTAACAATCCTTTAATCACTTTATAAACTAGATAATAGTGAGATTGTTAGGGTTTTGAAGAATTCCTGTTTAAAGGATCTTATCTGACTATACTAGGTTGGCGATTAACCTAACTTGACCCTACACTGCCTTCAGTGAGCCAGGAACTTTCCTAATGAGGTTGCGTGGGTCAGACGTCGTGTGATGCAAGACTACAATACATATTACACCTGCATAACAAAGATATTCGTCATTTTGGCTTGTGAAAATACGAAAGACTCCACATCAATTAGTATAGTAAAGCGCTTACCTACTCGTAAAGCAAGATGAGGCATATCTGGCCGATTTATGATCATAATAAATTTAAGATTACAATAAAATAGGGTGTTTTGGCTTCAAATGTCAAAATATAAATCACACATGCTTTTTTAGTCTGGAGCAATAATTTTACACCTTCAGAACAAAACAACGATTTATCAAAAGCTCCGTGAAATCTGAAAATATTTTAAAGTGAAACTACCGTCCACTTAATTTTTTATACGCTGATCACATCAGACAGCTTTGTACCTATTGTTATGGGATCGCATGATTCGCTTTGCTATTTTAAGACAAGACGTAGACTAATCCGAAAGCAGAGAACCCGGCGGCCATAACTCAAACTTTGACAGCTACAAGCTTTGAGCAATATGGCGACCGCGCCACCCAATGAGGCACTGCCCCGTCGCAAGCGTTCCGTTTTAAACTCGCGAACATTAATCATGACTGATTTATTATGGGAGGTGTGACACATTTTATGTTCTATTTTGGAAAACTAACGTTTTTCAAAATGGAGTCCGCGCTTGAGAGGCAACAGCTGCATCTTGTTAGCTTGATTTCAGCGGTTTGCTTTGTGTTTAGATTATTTGCGTGAATGGATATGACCGTGTACTTCAACATTATAACTATCACACGCCCCTGCTCAATTTAGAATGAAATCAGTTATTGTTGTTTTGTTATCATTGAATAGTTCAAATTATACGCTGCATTTCCTCATATATTTGATATCTCTATTACTGATATTGATTTATCGCATCACTTATTGTTGTAAATGGGTATGTCATAAATATACGCACTATACTCCTTATTCGCAGGAATTTTATATAGATCTGTCCCTCCTCGCTTAATGGACTTAGCGCTTCGAGAGGTCTCCGAAATTGATTTTTAAATATCTTTGAACGGCATCCCTTTGAAAAAGAAATATGCTGAGGCTTCGCATGTCACATACGTCAGGGTTTGGCCTAATCCCGGAGGGACATCCAGTTTTTATTGCATTCGACCCTGATATATGAGCTAATATTGAACCAATATACTGAGGATCGCTTGTTCCCATTCAAACTTCTGAGCCCACCGACTGCTTGAATCGATAATATATTGAGTTTAATACTTATATAATCTGTAAAAGTAAGTAATTGCTGTAGCCATATAGGCACTTAATGAATTAAACCCAACCTTAATGTATATGAATTTCGGAATAAATAACGTTTACGTCCATATAATGTTAAAGGGCAGTAAGGTTATAATTAATAACAATACTCGATCATGGACTGGTTTTTATCGATTTCGACATGACTATCAAAATTTCGATCTTGGACACCATCATTTAGCAATTTGCATTTACAATACCACTTGATATTAACTTCTCGAAAACCTGAAGAAATCTGGTTGGAGACGCCATTTTAGCGTGCAAAAATGATAATTTTCTTGGTAAAACGCCTCCAAGAGTACCCACGCTATTTTCGTGGCATGTCAGTAATTCTTCGCAATTACTTTAATAGCCATCAACTTAATATAATATGCGGTATACATGCATCGGACGATTTGGTTGGCTGAGTTATTCAAGACTTCAGAATACATACTTACCTACTACATGAAAAGGAATAGGTTCTTAGTATTTTTTTATAACGTCTACATACATGAAATCAGAAGAAAATTAAATCTCTCATTAAGATAATTACCTTCCTATGGAAGGCAAGTATGGATATAAAAACACTAGGTAATCATATGCCAATTATTTCAGCCATATTTTGACTCAATTAACGTTAGCTTCGTACTCTTTGATCATTATAACATCATCACGAGACGATTAGGACTTCTTTTTCTTTGATGACACCAGAGCTTAATAGCATCGCATATGCGGTTTAAATTGATGCCGTTTTGAGGACAGGCGAAGATAAGGCAAAAACTTGCCGACTCCGCCAACGAGAGGTACGAAGCCCCGTGTTTCATTTCCAATCTTTGAGTCAATTAAGCTTTGCCAATTTAAGAGTGTACCGAGTATGCCGCTGTTGCATTATTCATATTGTGTTTTGAGATAACAAGCAGCCTCTTAAGTCGATACACATCTAGTGGACTGATTGGAAGGCAGCGGAGTAGATAGGACGCGGGACCATACGCTAAGCGGCACAGCTGGGACTGGGAGCAGCTTGGCTCGTGACTGCATCTTCATGTTTAATTTTATTCTTATTATACATTATTAAGTAGCTAAATTAAAAGAAATAAATGCAGTCGAACAGAGAACCACCACTTTTTTCGAAGGCGGTTAAAAATGACATGTAACTTAAAAGAAGCTCACTAGTAAAAGTCAATAATTATCCTAATTGTTGCTAATTAGTTATAAACAATGTTATTTTATTTTAAACCAATTGTACACACACTAGTAAATATTGAATTATTTTTACTCTTGACAAAACTTTGAGCAAAAAAAAATTTTTACAAGTACAGATGTTTGTAACATTTATTGTAGAATATAGTAGTCTAAAAATCGTTTAATAACGATATTTAGTGAATTTTAATATTTGCTACTTATTCAAAAAGTGATAAAAGTGAAATATAACATAATAAACAAATTAATATAATATAAATAGAAAAACAGTTCGCGTGTTAACAACTCTGAGTCGTGTAGGTACGCTGGGAGCGGCCATTATAAATGGACTGTGTTTATATACCTTATAATCGAGCGAGTTGATTCCGAGGACCACCCAAGTCGTAGGTACATCCTACCTGTACACTACACTATACGTATAGCATATGTGGGAAGTACCTTCGTACATGTGACGAATAAGTAGCCGCTCTATGTACGTAAGTCGATGAGTCTCGCGCATATTTTCGTAGCAATTTTGTAATTTTCGATTCGCGTTACCAATTTGACTTATTACCGCAGTGTTCTGGTTGGTCCCGAATATGTAATAAACGAATTTCGGCCCCAAGTTACCGGTCGCGCCCTCGCGTCGATTATTTAAAAAACTTGTTTCAATCGCGAATCGAAATGAGATGATAATGCTCGGTTTCCTTGCGAAATTAAGTTTTAACATGGTAAATATGCCAACATGGTGAGCACTTCATTTTTGTGATACTTTTATTTTATATCTTTTTACAAACTGAGTTTATTTGTACTTTCTGCTTTATGAGGCTTTACTTATGCAATAAACAAATGTTAATATTTAAAATAGAACATCAAATGACATCATAAACATGAGGCGGAAAGTAAAACAGACAAAAAGTTGTAAATCCATTGTTTTTGTCATTAAAGTCTTAACGATCCCACAAGTGTAAATAACCGCATCCTCAGCTCCTCTCACCACATGTTTCCTTAGAGAAAAGGAAAAAACAATCAGAAGCCACCGATTCTAAAACACAACAGTTGTAAATCACTAGGCAAAAGTTTTACGAATTAGGAACAATTAAAACGTTGAAGCAAACAACAGTTGTTGCGAATGTCCCCCGCAAATGCGGGACCATTGAGAATTACGAACGGTTTACAGGCTATAGATCTTAGTCCAAAATTCTTTACGACTAATATAACTTGCGCAATCCTTTTGTCGCCGGGGGGAACAGGGGGAAGTCGGACAAGTTTCTTTTGTTTGCGACACGTGTTGCAAAACGGGTTGGGCCTGACACTTGTTCCGAGAGAATCTTGGGAACGACTCGACTCGATTTCCGTGGAAACGTTCTCGGTCTTTTTACTTTTGAAGCTGAATATTTCACGACCAGATTACTTGAAGTTCACACGTTGTTATTTGCGGTATGAGAGATTTCAGAGATTTTATTCGGTTCCTTTTAAGTGCTTTGAATAATGAAGAGGTTTTCTTTTTCTCTGTCACTAAAATGTGCCATAAATCAAGTAAATGACTTATTTATTTGCGTTTAAAGTGCCGCCAATACCCTTTGGATCGAATTTGCAAATTTTTCATGACATTTTAGATCAAATGTAGCAGGAATTCCTTAAGGGTGACACACCCACAATCCTACCCCGGAACTTCTCATGCACAGATGACGGTTTACAGATTTGTGAGTTACGGAAACATTTGGCGTCATTATATACCTATTAAGGAGAACTCTACACCGCCGCTATACATATTTTTTGCTAGCTGCGGACCACGTCTACCATCTTAATGAAGTCATTTGTGTCATGTTTATTGCTTTTATGGCGTACTCTGGATTTTGAGGTTAATTTACAGAGCGCGAACTGACACTGGAAATCGGTGGTCTTAATTAAGCGTATACATATGGTTTAGTGTTGTTTTTTTTTTTTTATTTTACGGCTAGAGACGGGATTGGTAGATCAATTTACATAGTTCCTAACTTAAATATTTGCAGCTAAGAGTCGCTTAAATCATGCAAGTAGTCAATTCCACGTATACATATAAGTGGGTACTTTCAGATTTTAATGCTTACCGTTTCCGTGTAAGAGCGAGTTCGTTAATCTCGAATAACTGTAGGTTCGACTCGTGACTTCAGACCGATTGTACCCATTAATGAATCGATCGAACCACTTTTTAATTAATTACACTGAATTTCGATAAAGTCCAGTTAAACTTTCATGCGGGGCAAACATTTAAAGAACTTTGTTTATTCTTTATGAATACAATCTGCAACCTGATTTATTATTCCCAATCATCACGCAATGAGATTAGTAATTTACCAGTAGGCACGTTTTTACTATTGAAGACAAAGTATATACCTTAATGTACCTCACTGAACGTATTTTAATATTTAACTTAGACTTTTTAAAAATTGTAGTTTCTGACAAACCAAGCGGAATATTATTTTGATGGATATGGTGTAGTCGTAGTGAATTTATTGCACTTTAACACCGACACTTAAGGCTTATCTTAAACCTGAGTGTTCTGAAATAAAGTTTTCACATAATATCTTCATATGCACATGAGGAAATTTAGGATATTTCCCAATTTTGTCCGATATGAAGGCTAAATATGTTTAAATAACTTTAATGTGAATGTAATGTAGCAAACGTGCATGCAATCGACCGAAATATCTTTGTTACAGATTTTTCATTTTAAGATTCACTCCTGAGCATAAGCTCAGGAGTGAATTTTGTGTCATGCGATAGTAAGGTATAATGATAACATTATACCTTACTATCGCATGACACAAAATGGGGGCCGAATGGTAAAGAAGCCACCGCAATCAAAGTTTGGCTTTCGCCATCTTGTAATCATCGGGTACCATGGTTATTTTGAGCAATTATTACTCCATAAAACTAAGAACTAGTAAAAAAACATCCGTACATGTGTGCACCGGAAAAATAATTAGTTAAGTTATTTAATTAGAAACGAGAGGTCGATTCCATTCCCCTATAGCTGTTTCGACTAATCAACATAAATATTAGTCGGACGTAATCTCTTAACCAACGTGCAATACATAAAAGAAAGGCCTCTGTATTTACGTCGCACCCTCAGAGGCTTTTACGGCTTAGGTAATTAGCGTCACTCAATTAACCACTACTCCGGCTTAAGAATTTTTGTTAATTATTAAAAAGGTTGCACTCAAGTGCCGCTGTACGGTGCCTTAAATTACGGATAAGGGGAGAATGTTTCTACACAATTAAGTAATCCTTCTTAAGATGGTATAACCACATGTTTAATCTTAGGTACCCCTTATATACTTGAGACGTATGTTATGTAAAATATTTCCTTAACATTTTATTTAAGATAACACCTTTAATGAAACATGTTACTTGTTTATGCAACATTTTTTTAAATTTTAAATATAAGAATACAAGTAGGAATATTTACGCGACAGCTCCATATACATCCCCAATAACCTGTATATTTGGACAACATGAGTAATATACATTAAGATAACATGAGAGCACTAATTAATTTTAGAATTTTATTTATTGACCAACATATAACGTTCTTTTCTCTATATATCGCGCTTCACGTACCAGAAACAGGATGTTATTACGCATTTCTAACGACTCTACATTTTTAACAGATTTTAATAATTCATGAGATTTTAATAACATGATTCTAATATAGCTATATCGTTCAATTAAAAGTGTTACGGATGTACTAATTTTAATTAATTATTTCTAATTAAAGTCGAAGGGTTCTTGCAAATATTGAATCTATTTAAATAGACGGCATATTCCCATGGGTGTAGTCGAACGTTTTTCAATATAAGAGAATAGATAAGCGGATAGAATGCTCCGTGGCCCTTAACATGCCCTGGATCGGAGTACTTGAGATAATTGAGCCATTAAATTGGTTTGTAACCCTTTCACACTGTTGAGAGCGCTCTGGTTTCGTTCCAAAGTCCTTTATTTTTGTATCGACTTCATTCCAGTGCAGGCAATGTGTTGTTTAAGTGGCTATCTTGAGCCGTTCCATTTTGACACGTAATTACGCTTTATCCTTACAGACGAGACAATTTTAAGGATATATTTAAGAGACATAATTCTAGTGCAGAATATTTTTGAAGACTGAATAGACTAAAAACTGTTTTAATAATTGACTTCTATAAAATATATATTTATTAACTGAGTTTTATTAATTTTAGTGTTATATTTCTTAGATACGTTAATATCTCAATTAGTTAAACAATAATTATATAGTTTTAAACCCTATATCCTTAATAAACTTACAATACTTTTCTTAAGTTGAGATCTTACCGGATTATAACCCAAATGTTTCGGTGGCGGCTACTTAGATTTTATATCGCTGATTTGGAGATACGACTAAATTGAAGTCGAAAAGTGTTGCCAGTGACAGCTTAATGTTACAATTAAGGATATATGCGCTGTAAGCAAGATATCTCGGATAAAAATCTCTGTATATAATATTTAATTCCATCAGTATAATGTTTCTATACATTTTAAACAAGACTGTTCCTTATGACATTTAATGATGATACATTCAAAGTATTAATCGCTGTAATAAAGTCTTTATATATTTTTTCCCTGATTTTCTGAAGTTTGAAATGAAAATCTTCACTATACACAAACATAACCAACGGATTGAAATATCTTCTTCGTTGCAATTTCAAATGATATTGTAAAGGTCTGGGCTCAGGGTTCGATTGGTACATACCATCTTTATTTAGTGGTCCGTTATATGGTACAAGCGTGGTAGTGTTCTGGTAAAAAAAGATAATATCTCAGCATGCGTCCTTCGAGCTGTACATTAAGTGCACGCACGCAATAAAGGCGATACATAACCACGTCAAGGAAGCTGGGTATACAGGGTTGGGACTTTGCGTTTTATTTTACTTTTTATTTGAAGGTAGACGAGCTTGTGCTTAACTAGATTAAGTAGTTAAAGCTGCACGTTAACAACACTTAATAACTCTAAATGAAATAGGAGCTCTATCGGGATTTATTAGGAATTCTTAGTTTATTTCTAATGAAAAATATAATAGCCGTAGTCGATAAAAAAATTGAATACTAATTATACAGACAAAACGCTAAATATATTTAAAAAAATCGATGAATGATTTTTACGTAATTAATTTCAGATAAAGCGCAAATTAAATTACAATACTATTCAATTTGATATTATTAGCTATCTAAAACAGACATTTCATCTGTTATATACATAAGTATTTATGGATCCAAGTCATATATCATGTAAAGGCATAAAACATTAAAAGTTTCCTCAGGGTTAGAAAGCAGCCTTAATTCAAATCGAGTTTTCAAACGAGTTTGGCCACCTCGCAATACTTCATTTTACTTTGTTTTTTATCGATGAGTTAATTACCTTCGTATAATCTTACATGCCAGCCCTATAATGTGGCCGAATTTTCGCAACTCGCGGCCAATGCCTCTTGTTCAGTTATCATTTCTCTGCATCGAGTTCCCGGTATCCAATTCAAAAATATTTAGCATACGAAGGAGGTTCGATGTTGATTAATTGCGCTTTGAATTTTTCGTACACTGTATTGGTAGTACAGTCACGTTTGGCTACATAAAGGTAGAGTTTTGCTCTTATGTAGTTTTGGGATTGTCCCGTTTTAATTTATATGCTGTTACTGACGAATGCATAACCCAGTGTTCACGCAAAGGGTCCCTATTTTGTTTCCTGATCAGGCAAACATTTAAATGATTCGCCAACCCATAGATCCTACTACTGGACACGGATCCTCTCCTAGAATGAGAGAGTTTTAGGTGATAATGGCCAAGTGCGAATTGGTTTTTATTTAAATGATTAATTAGGATTTTTATATCTCGTTTCTGTGAATTTTAGAAGTTCTGGGAAATTTGGACTTTTGTAGCAATCACAATATTGGAATTTCAGTATAGTGCTACAAGTATAAAAATATAGTATTTATTATATGTACTCAATACATATACATTTTACATACAATAATATAATTCTGTCAAGTTTCACGATTACCTATGTTTCTTAATCGACTTGGAACCAGTATTAATTCCAATGGCGGCGTATAAAAGGCGGGTTGTAGCGCCGTTCATCAATATTGACGGCTGAACGAAATGAAGCTGTCGTCGATAGCAATTGTACCGTCGTTTCAACTAAGCCGTACGACAACCACGTCCATTCAACATTCAAACGCTTACAGAATTTCTCCAAGACGGAGTCACTTGAAACTTTTTCTCTGCACAGATCAAGAGGCCAATGGCACCTGTTCAGTCGATAGACTCTTCATTTAGCGTTGATCTGGTATTCAAATGTTTTTTCTTTGTTACAGGAGCGAACGGTCTGAGAAGGCGAGGCAGACAAACTTACACCCGATATCAGACGCTAGAGTTAGAAAAGGAGTTCCACACGAATCACTACCTCACGCGAAGGAGACGCATCGAAATGGCACACGCGCTGTGTCTCACAGAACGGCAAATCAAAATATGGTTCCAGAATCGAAGGATGAAACTAAAGAAGGAGATTCAAGCGATAAAAGAATTAAACGAGCAGGAAAAGCAGGCGCAAGCGCAGAAAGCGGCGGCGGCTGCGGCAGCGGCCGCGGCGGCCGCGCAGGGCCACCCCGAGCACTAAACGTGCGCCTGCGCATCTTACCCCAGTGATACTATCGCAGTCCGCCGAACAGTCCCTAGATTTGTGTTTGTAAATTGTTTGTAATTATTTTTCGTTATTTAAGTGTTGTTCGGTTGTTGTGATTATTTTTTAATTAATATATTAGACAAAATACATGTTTTTCGAATTGAAAATGAACAATAAACTGTTAAATGTTAGAATAGAAACGGGTCGTATTATTTTGTGTTTCGGGTTTTGTTTTTGTTGATTTATTGATTTATTTACATATTTTTATTCGCGCTATCGTCGTAGATGTTCGCGTTTGGAAACCAGTGCAATTTGTAGAAATCTCTTCCGTGTAACATAGTGTAGGTGTATCGTAGTGCGTTTAACGGTATGTGTGACCGTGGAGCACCGACTTCGCCATCGGCGAGACGAACTACATATATTACATTGTACAAATTTAATATGCCTACCAAAGAGACCCGGTCTCGTACCCTTAAAGCTAAGTAAGAGAAAGGTGTAAGTTAAATCTATTAATTACCTGCTATCGTTCGCATCGGACTCATGCGAAGTAATAACCTTCCGCGCCATCAGATCCTTCAATACTCTCGGATAAGTATAGTGTAATCGTGGTCGTGTTCCTGCAGTTTTAATAGTCGGTGAAGTTAAACAAATTGCCATAAATATAAGTAGATAGTTTAGGCTGTAGCGGTGTAAATAGTTAGGGTAACGTCTATAATACTGGAAGTGAGCGGTTGACGGTTGCGCTGGCGCCGTGGAATGGGCAGAAAAAGCTACGGGGAGAGTGCGGGCAAACGCGGGGCGAGTGCGGGCGCAGCGGAGGGGAGCGGCGCCGCCGGCCACCGAACAGGACTAGGTGAGTTTTTGTCAAAGTCCGCGGCATTATTTATCGAGTGGAGACGGTTGCGAAAAACTGACTCGTCGTCACCAGTCGATGCGCGACGCCATTTTTGAAATCGCCCAAGCGAGACTTCTATGGTATAGCTGTTTTGCAATGTTTTAATTTACTAAGCCAGTTTCGAAAACGTCTTTGATCTTTCCCGACCGTCTCCAGCTCGTCGCATCGTGGACAGTGCTCGACCCAAAAAAACTTCAACTCGAATCGTTAAGAAACTTGTCCTTAATATGAATAATTATAATAAATGAAGAATGAAGCACTGTCTACGTTGTGATTGATTGTCCACTTAAACGATAATGTCAATATTTGCCATTTACAAATGATTAAAGGGTCATAATCGTAATCCGACGGATAGGTGTTAAAGAACAACGAACAAAACGAGGCGCGCCTCGAAAAGGTCTTTATATTTCGTAAGCATGCATAATGACTTCATCGCCTTTACTCTTCGAATGGTCGGTGGGAACGTCTATTAATTAAATTGACTATAGTCTGTTTCATCTCGTATACCAAATATGGTAACGAAAGAGTCAAACAGTCACTAAAAACTGAATTCCTCGAGCCAGCTCGCCGTACGGTCGGTAAAAGAACCACACAAATGCCTTACGACGTATTTGGTCATGTTATTGATGTTGAGAAATGCTGAATAGCTTCAGGTGTATGTACGTGTTAACTCGTTAAATTAGGATTTAAATCTCATTTCTAAAGATCTCGGATGTGGAAAAACTGGATCACGACGGTGTCGGAGGCGATTTGAAAGCTCAATTTCAGTTATGGCGACAAATACCATCGCTGAGCTTCACAAACGTAACCATTGTTATATATTTATTCGATAAGGCTGTTCATAATCACTAAGAAATCATGTGTTAATCCAATAGCAAAAAGGAACACGTCTGTATTGTAGAATGACACATTTCAGTGGCAATACGTTTTCGCAATTTATGATAAAAATATAAAATATATTCCACGTTCATTTTGCTGTCTGTATTCATTCGCCATTTTTTGGTCAGCGGTCTAAAGTAAATCAATTCAACGATAACAGATAATTACTTAGCCCGGTACGAAAAATTATTAGTTCCTTCGGGTTGCACGTATCGGAGAAGCAAAATTTAGAACGACTTAATTTTAGCTGCCGCATAGTCACCAAAATGACGCGAATTATTAATTAAATCCAATCAATTCTATACGCAATAAATAATATTGTTGATATTCCGACTTTCAATTCATGTAGAGCAGTTTAGTTTGAATAAAACATTATCGAAGTAGATAGTGAACAGCAATTGAGAATAATGACTAGTTCAGCGCAATGTTTCTCACTTAATTAATACATACCTTGGGAAAACATAAACGTTACAAAGACAGATGCGTGCGCAAGAAGTGAATATATTCGTTGATAATTTGATCATTTCAGCTCTTAGACGCAATGGCCGACAGCACCTAGGCTTTAACGAAGTCAGCTACGTTTTTTCAAACGCTAACCAACCCTAGACTAGTTTTTCAGAAACAATTACGATCATAATTCAACATAATCGGCCTATATAGCTTCATAGACCTTATAACTTTTTACTTATTAATAGACCTACTTATTATAGGTTAATCTGCCTTCATTCCGACTTTATAATCCATTTACAATCTATTTTATCTTCAAATAAACAATATGAAAGCCAATTTTTACGCCATGGTAAAGAGCAATGCAATTTGAAAACCCGTCCCTGCTAATTAATATAACTCGTTCGATTGGCTGAATTTTCATATAATGGCGGTAATTGCTGTCATATATTTGCTTCATAGTCTAGTCAATTAGTTGCACACTTCATGATTAATTTATACATGGCCGCTTTTTCTTATTTGGCAGTTTAATTGATATTCAGCGGCTGTTTCTTATTAAAATATTGCAATTTTATAAGGATCGTGGACCTGTTTGGCGGAAATAAAAGGAGTGAGCGCTGGGCTGCGGGCGGCGACTTGCATATATCATTATATACACGATGCCCGGTCTCGGCAGCTGTACGAGATGAGAGATCTCCTTTCTTATGTGGCGACTCGACGCGCGCCGACTTGCAACGTTCCGCGTTCGACTCACTTTTATTTATTGAACCTCTATATGGAGGCTAATGATAAATTTTATTTAACGCTCAGATTTATTCAAGTTTGATTGAGATTATTATGCTTTATTTTATTGCTGAATAATTAAAATGCTATTCATAATATTAGCAGAATGAGATACGGCGCAGATAGTTTAATGCCTACTCTAAAATACATAGTAGGTAGACATTCGCTACGTAATCTGCACCGCAAAACTTGTCAGGTATTTAGTTCTAACTATGTGAGTTATTTAGACCATACCCATAGAAAGGTAGTTAGCTAATTCTTACAATTTTTAACCTTTTTCTTGTTACTACAAAGTAAAGCTTAGGAACGTAAGTTGTAACACACTACTATTTACATAATACATAGTATCATATTATGGAAGTTTCATACTAGTTAAGTGAGACTGCTAATCTACTATATTTTTATTTAATAATATAAATATAAATAAAACATTACATTACTTTGGTATATACGTTCTCATTTTTGTTATTATTATTAATAACTTGGCGATTTAATAAGACAAACAAGACGTCCCTATAAATATAAGATGACTTTTAAATCCTGCCTAGCGTACATAAATCGTAGGTGCACACGGGCATAGTACATAGGTCTCGAACCCGGTACATTCGTGCCACGATAGGATCGCGTCCCCTGCCCTCCCGTACACGACTTTACTGTACTTCGTTACTACTAGATGTATTTATATTTTGCCTAAACCTGCAGAGCGTAAGCTTACTTTGTAACAGAACCCTAGCGCTGAGATTATGATACGTTAATGATATATTATTCCACATTTATGATGCGTTAATGATATGTTATTCCACGTTCATATAAAGGTACATTTATAGTAAACACGTATATATATATACACACACACACATTACTATAAACTCAGAGGTTTTATAACATCCTATTAACGTAATTTTTTAAAATATTATAAGGAGGATATCCTTATAAATATAAGGAAAAAACCAAATAATTAGATACACATTTTTACGTAACTACCTGATGAGTGAACTCTATATTGAACTCAAAAAGTTTCAAAGGATATGTATAAGCCAAAATACTTATTGACAAGCTTGCATTTAGCTACTTACGATACTAGATATACCAGCTAGTCTATTGTACCATAATCTGTTGGGATTTTTCTTCTAATCATACCGTAGTACTTCTAATCTTCAAATCATAAGCCTGTGGATTTGACTGAAAATGTTTGCATTGAAATTTCATAACATAAGATTAAGCAGTAAAAAAATGTTATCCAAATTTTCGACCCCAGCAATGACAGCTTGTAATTTATGTTTTCTTATGAAATGATCAATGCAAAGTGAACGCTAAACTTCAACTACTCTCTAAATGCCTTTAACTGAGTAAATATACTGCACTGTAAATAAAATACATAGTGCGTTGATAGCATCGCTCAGCACGACTCACTATAGCTCAGTGTCTACATGTCCCCTGCGTCGTCTCCGTACAGTTGCAATCGATAGCGATTGTTTAATTGGCTTTCACGTACGAGGTACGTAATGACATGCACACATATAAACACACAAATGTATATAGAAAATGTGTACAAGGATCTTTTTTTTTTGTTTAGCAAACGTGCCAATCCGCCTATTGGTAATACATCGCTCATGGAGATCTGTAAGCAACTTCGTATAGAATAGGGGTTCTATCTGAATTCAATAACAGTTGTGTTGCTACTAACAAGAACTAAAATGTTGTCTCATACAATGGAGGTTTGTAATCACACTCTACCCCCAAAACCCAAGAACTGCTTCACGCTAGAGGTGAGGAAGTACATCCCCAGTCGGATGATACTTGCTCTACCTTGCAAATTCACTCATTTATAACTCATAGCCAACTCGTTGTTATTCATTTATTTCTATCCCACTGCTAAGCATGGCTCTCCTCTAAGATTAAGATGGGTTTAGACCTTATACACCTTTAGTGACTTGCACGGGACTCTCAGACATGTAGGTTTCTTTATATTTTTATGACCTTTAAAAAACGATAAGTTGTTTACTGACTGAGGTACGCACGTATGAAGTTATATAAAATAACACTACACCCTTGTAAGGACTTTTATGAAATTGTAATGAAGTAGTTGAGAATGTTGTCCATCTGGAAAGTGATCACTGCACCTATAATACCTGTAATAAATCTTCGATAAGGTTGGAGTTCTATCCAGAATCGACCTCAGATACCTTGCTTCGCCCGACGACTAAGTTAGTATGCCCCGTATGTGGAAGCACGTTGGAGCCCTTATAATGCAGCCTCTACACTGGAACATACTTTTTAATGTGTGTTGAGGGCTAGAAAATGGTAGATAGGTTAACTGTAATTGTTTAGGGCTATTTTATAACATTTCAGAGCTAAATCAAATAATTTGAAACATACAACAGATTTTAGATTTAAACTCTATAAAATTTAATACCAGTGAGCATCTTATATAAATACACACATACAGACAACTATTTTGAAATACTATTTATCTCAACAGATAAACTTAGACACGTGCAAAGAACAATAGAGGTAGTACAATGTTTGACCTTTATCCTGTTTCCTTAACCGTACACGTTGTTACCTAAACAGAACGATCCTTATACAGGTTCAAATCTATTTGATGTACAAGGTTTATAACTTTTAACCTTCACATATGTAACATTACTTGTAACATATAGTTTTCTTCTGATCTGTAAAATATTATATAATCTAAGTTTTCTATTCAAGCGTATTTTTTACCGAATACCCAAAGAAAAGAGGTTATTTATTCGACTCAAATATGTTTTATATACATTTTTATTATTGAAATAACTTTGTATGTTGCGATACCCATCACCCATTAATTTGTGGGGTTTTGTGGCGATATGTTAAAGTAGAATTCCTATTCCTTAGACTCCGCTGTGCGTCTGTTTTTCTGGCTGTCACCAGAATATATCTTATTAACTATGATGGCTCTAGCCATCATAGTTAATGAGATATATTATAAATTATAGCGGCATCTGTGAAAATTTCAACTGTCTACAGTTGAAATTTTCACAGATGATGCCGCTATAATTTCTATAGCCGCTATTACTAATATTAAAACAGAATAAAATAAATATTTTATGCTCAGGGGCTTGGGCTAAGCCTTAACGTTTCAAACAACAAATGTGAGTTTTGCTCTGTGTTGTTATTTTATAGATAGTACTGTTCTTGTGTTTTTTCCAATAAATAAATAAATTCATTTTCTGTTTTAACTTCAATGTTTAATTTTAAAAGTATCATAATTTACCTGCTTATGTAGAGCATAACACAATTCCTTTATTTTCATATATGTAAATCGTATCACATCTTAAATTAATGTTGATATTACCCCACCAGCATTATAATGGAGCTTAAAGATGAATACATTACATAAACGCATCTGCATCATTAAGTAGTTACGAGCGCATTTAACTTTTAACTTTTCTTACCCTCCCACAAGGCAACTAAGTTTTTTTCTTTTGTACTTATATTTCAGTAATCTACTAGCAGCTATCATTAACTTACCTACTAGGCTTATCTATTCCACTTGACAGCGTTAATTTGAAATATTTTGTGTCTATCAAACTACAAAGTGTCTTACATAATAGTTAGAAGGTGGATCACTAATAACACCAATATTAATACCTGTACTTTTTTTTTCGAAGGGGAATCCTTCAATAGGTATCCGACGCCATGGGTTATGTGGGACTTTTACCGCACTAAAGCCCCCCGGTGACGGTCCTTAGGATTGTGTGTGGAGGACTCCTGGATTTCGAACGGAACGCAACCGGAGTCCCTCAAGCACGATGCCCCTTTTGGGCCCCTTCCCGGTGAGCATTAGCGCTCACCGTTCTTTAAGGCGTTAACGGCGGCATGCGACCACACATGCCGCCGTCCATCCCGGAGTCACTTGACTAGACCGATCGAGCCACCACTGCTGCCGCCCGCAACCACGGGAGCCCCCTTTTAGTCGCCTTTTACGACAGGCAGGGGATAATGTAACCTTGTTTTATAAATATGAAGTAGGAAACGAACAAGCAGCCCACCTGATGGTGAGTGGTTACTGCCGCCCATGGACATTTGTAAATGACTTTATATAGAACAAGGGTTCTATCTGAAGTCGAACACAGATGCGTTGCTAATCCCGAGGACTGAGATGGTCGCCTCTTATAATAGTGAGCCGGCAACCACACCCTTCCACTGAAACGCAAGAACTGCTTCACGCTAGAAATTGGTGTGGCAGTGGTACTTCCCCGGTCGAACTACAATAGTTCTACCACCTGGCAAATATTGGCCTTATTCTGGTCCCGGTGCAAATACATGTACCTACGGTACAAAGTATATCTACCTAATGTATTCTGATTTAAAGAGTGTGGAAGGCAAAAAGTGTATAAAAACCCCATGGTGTATTCTATTTTATATTACCACAATATTTATGGACGACATAAACGTTGAAGGCTTAATTGCAATTTTGAACATATAAAGTTGTAAACTGAATGAAGTGTCTAACAACCCCATAACTTGTAATGGAATTAACCTCATAAAATCACGCAATCAATTCATATAGACTGTACTAGAACTGGTAGGTAATTCGCGTCTGGTATTTAATTTTTGAGAGAATGCTTCCTAAAGTTAGCAGGATACTCCTATTTTGAATAGATTGTTGTACATTTGAATATTCAGTAAGTAAATTCAAAGTGATGAAATAAGACTTGATTAAGTTGCCGTAGCCAGTAAACTCTATATAATATGTAATGTAAACAGCAGCATCTTTTTTTTTCTTTATCAGACTGAAGCGTCAAACGATCATGCAGTCCATCTGATTGTAAGTGGCGACTGCCGCCCATGGACATGTGTAAGTAACTTCATATAAGACAGGGGATCTATCCGAAGTCCATCACATTTGCATTGAAGGTCGCCTCATATATGAGCCGGCAAGCACACCCTTACAGCGTTACGCAAGAACTGTTTCACGCTAAAAATATATTGTATTAAAGTACCTTAAATTATGATATTGCAGTTATATTTTACATAACCCGCTTTCAACCCGCACTTGCCAATCACATCACAAAAGCCGTGTAGTGCTGGATGAATCAGCCAGTACACGACCATTTATGACGTGCCCCTCACAGTCGCCGAGGGACGTTGTAAAACTGACCAATAAAAGTTCATTATCTATTGGTTGTTCGCGCTTCCAACTTTTATTAGTTTATGGCGCTACTGTGAAACGCCATAAAACGCGGTGTAGTTGAGCGGATTGGTGACAAATTGCGGTGTTGACTTTACGACTGTAAGCTCAGTAGCTATTTTATGTTTATTTTATGTACTCGTAACTGATAGGTTAATGCTGTATTAACGATTAATGTTCAAATAAAAATAACGATGTTTTTATTTGAACATTAACCGTTTAAAGGATGGCGTTCTTTCATCTTATCCTTATCTTTGTTCATGTGTTCTTAATTTGTTCAGAGTTAAATATACACGTTGAATAAGTTCCTTCGATTCTAAAAGGTCTTTTTTGCCATTTTCTGTAATCTGTCTTTGTATTGTTTTATATATTATGCATCTCACAACGTGATGTTCTTTTATGAATCACTGAAAATATGGTCCAAATTAAAAATCTGCGCCATTTCATAAGCCAAGCCTTTCACTGGTTATTAGTTCTGTAGATGCATCCGTCAGAACATAAAACTTTTAGTTGATACTTATTAATATTACCTTGTGAAACTAAAACTGTCATTTTTTTCACCATGTAAAGGAGGTAATTTTTCATAGAAATTTGGCAATAGCTATCGCCCAAGAAGCCGCTGAAATGTTTATACTACCCATTACATGATGTACATGACAAAGATATAGTTAAACCTTAGTGGTCCAAAGCTTACAACATACTGTTATCACCCTTCAGCAAATTAACGTGCAATCACTATTAATACTTATGTTAATACTTGCACAAATTAATTCCACTTGTAATACCATACCATATTTCCTTACCCGACAATTTCCAACTTACATTCCTTGAAATAAATTCCGTGATTATCATAGCGACAAATTCCAACTAATATTTGACCGAATGAACTGCAAATAAGTGATTGAATTAAACTGACGCTTAAGACTGCGTTTCAGGCATGTAATTACAGGTCTTACATGGCATTTGATGGGCGTGGCGAGGGCATTATGCAAAATGTGGCTACCGCGGTATAACTCAGCGAAGCTTTGAGTAGGGTTGGTAGGTGAAAATTTTTCGGAAATAGATTTAGCACTTGGGATAAATTTAGATATAGAACCAATTTCATAGAAGATTTTTTAGCAAATAAGAGGTCCAACTGATCACTATTGATTATTGCAGATATCATGTGATATTAATCTGAACCTGTATAGGTTCATATAAGAGAGCTATGCCTACAAATCCTCATTCTAGAAATACCAAAATGAAACAAATCTAATCAGAATTTCACGGAAAATTCGTTAAACCTTTCCTTTACCATTCCAATGTTCAACTCGGAGGCACTATCCAATAAGAGCTATATGGATAAATGTTTTGCGTTGTTAAAAGTTTATGATATCCGGACTAATTTCTGAGGCTTGATTTTTCTACATCTATATTTTTGTTAATGGATCGCGCAATTATCACCTAATCTTTCATGCCAAATACAATGCCATTGCTTAAATTAAAAGGATCTCTTAGTAAACCCTAGCTCAGTATATACATGTAATATTTTATCTACAAAGATTACCTTTCAAGCGGTAAACCAACCCTAATTCCATGTAGCTTCCGATAACTGGGTCTATTTACGCAATACCCTAGCACTTAATTATTGTATTTGAAAGCAACAAGGACCCTGTAATCTAATCGGGTATTATTTGTAATACGGTATCATTTTTAAAGGCAGCCATGTTGCTGTTATAATTTTATTGAGCGAATTACAAGTAACTAACATGGTATTACAAGATTTATCGAATATAGCAGTTTTGTATTGGTAGCCTTCTTGGTTTTATATAGTTTGTAATTGGCGAGTAAGGTCCTTCCAGTTAGTAAATACGGAATAGTAGTCTAGCACATAGCTTGTATAATAAGTACACAGCTTTAGCAAATAATGATGTATTTCAGAACATTTAATCTAATTAAATAATGAAAAATCGTACGTGCATACTGTCCATCTGTTATAATTTAAACATTTGCTCTCATAAACATATATTATTTTACTTCATCAAAAATACTCTGAAGATTAAGATAGTTTAAGATCTTACTAACCTTGAGGTCTAAACATGTTTTTATTAAAGAAATTGTCTCATTGCCCGCCATGGACATTTGTGATCAAATATTATATCGTTAATAAAATACTGTCACTCGTGGGAGGAACGGTAGTGTTACCGGTGTTGAACTACGGAGGTTTCTACCTTCTTATAACTGGTAAAATTTGATTATACCTAACACCCTGTGACCAAAGGTGCCCACTACTTAGCAAACTTTTCAAACACAGCAAAAATCTTATATAAGACCTAATTATCAGGTGATAAAATGTTTATCTTACATCAAATTATTTTTATTGCTACATTAAGACATTTTATTAAGTTATCAATACAAATACCTACTTGTATTAAACAAAGATGTTTTACAAAACGTGTTTGGTAACGCCATGCATATTGTAACAGCTTAATTTATTAAACCGGGCTTTTGATTGGGGGCTTTTTGCGGAGATATAAAAAGTTGTAAATGGGTTTTTAAGCTTCGTAGTTTGTATGGGTGATTGAGTAATATAATTGTAGTAAAGTTTGCTACAAAAAACTAGTTAGTTGTGGTCTGTGAGGCGAGACCAACCAGCTACGTCGGTGCAGTTGTCTATCACAAAGAAGTAATGTTCAATGGACTTTCCATCTTAAGTACTTTTAAATAAGGATTACGTGACATGCCTTCGTGAAGTCAAACTGTAGTTTAACTGAAGCGCGTCCAAATGGGAAAAGAGTATAAATTAGAAAAGCCGTAAATTGTCGGAGGTGTTTTAATTGAAATCGCTGATAATTGAGTGCGTAGTGCGTCTTTGCGCATGCGTTGTAGTGATTTATGTAACGCACCTATTTACTGTGCACAGCACGTTTGGACTTAGATGGGTACATGCATACTACTATGCAAATTTAATTACAAGTAAAAGTTGTTCATTAGTCTTCAAGGAATAGTACTATGTTATACATTTTACCAGATGGTAGAACCAATGTTGTTCGCCGGGGGAAGTCCCACCGCCACACCTATTTCTAGCGTGAAGTAGTTCTTGCGTTTCGATGGAAGGG
>DWNE01000422.1:0-29754 GCA_018249875.1 Cecropterus toxeus | reverse complement strand
TCTGGCCGGGAATCGAACCCGGGACCCATTGCGCGTCAGACCGGTATGGTAACCGCTCAACCACGCGGGTCGTCTATATCGTATGATATCTGCCGTTATTAAGTTACAATTAAACTATTTCATGAGGCAAAGTTTTCGCGGAATATTGTTTATAATGAATGATTTAAATTACTGAAGTAAATTAAATAATGTAGCTCACATAATGTAATCGTGCAAAATATTTGCAATTAGTTGTTACGATTTTCTGGCATTTTTCAATTTCATTAACCTGCATTTATTGTTACTATACCATTGAACGTAAGTGGACATTAGCATAGAACGTATGCATGGAAAAATTTTATACAATTTCTATTGATTCACATTAATTATTACGACGGAATAGAGTCGTCATTCTAAATAAATGGTATCTCTCAATAACACTAATTCAATTTGTACGTCTATACAACACATTGAAGGCCTCAAACCTATCTTGACTGTATTGTGGAATTCAGTGAAGCGGACAGCAACAACGCAAGTGGCGTAAACTTCATTAGGGCGGTATCAAAGGGCCATAACACAGTTAGACAATGTGCGATCTTGTGCACTGTTGACGCAGTTGCGTCATGCATAGACGTACTTTAAGGTAATAAAGGCAGATAACAGATATACCTAGCTAAACCGGCTAAATTTCTTGTTGGATTTTCTGGGATGAGGGCCTTTTTCGATCGAGCAATAGAGCAATTAGTCGGGGCCCCTTAGGCTTATAATAATATATATATATATATATACATATTTATAATTCAAAATGAGTCTTGTAGTGTTATGTCGGTCTGCATTTTAAGAAACAATTAGAACATGTTCTCATGATTCCATTAATCACTAAAGTTTTGACGAACTCTTAAAGATTAAGGCGAAAGGCTGCGAAAGGCAAAAGGCTATATTTTGAAGTTTGCATAATGCCTTATAGCGACCGCCAGATTACTATAGTCAATTTTACATCTATTCTTCAATTCCTTGAAATCGTACGTGAACGATGTCTGTGGTAAATATATGTCTGTGGAAATCTAAAATAACTGATTCTAGGATTAAAGTGCAAAAGAATAATCTTAATTTACTTAACATATTCCAAGATTCATTTCTCATAGTGTGACATCACCGGGTGTGAATTCGCGAAGTTTTGCCTCATCTTGACTCCGTTACCAGATGTCAAAGGCCTGTAACTCAATTACACACCTTGCGCCCGCACTGCGAGCCGACACCATGGGGTGCCAGAAACTTGTACCAGTAGTACACAGGAGAGTTTTCATTACGCAGGGTAATACACAGGAGAGTTCCATTACGTTTAAATTAATGTGTTGAAAATATTACTTTTATCTTAACGTAATAAATATGGACAATTATTGTTCTAATGAAAGAAATCCTTAACTTGAATTAAAATCATTGTTATGAGATATCTATACTAATATTATAAAGCTGAAGAGTATTTGTTTGTTGAACTATTGGTACGAATTGGAATATTTTTGAGTTGAATAGTCCATATATTGAGGCAGGTTCATATATTGCTATGTTTCTTCGTTTCTTTTTCTTATATAGTAGCGGGTGAAACTGCGGGGCAACGGGGGAAACGTTAGGTAATATTGGTCAACATTGTAGACATATTTCAAAATGACAACGTAATTAATAATTTGTCTAGGTATAAAATACGATTTAAATATAAACTAATTCATATATTGTGTAGATAAAATTATAGTTGACAATGCAACATCAGTAAGGAGTCGATAAATAGAGGCGGTGGGTTTTATTACCCTACCAACTTACTAATTACGTTTGTGTGTCAGTTAATAAATGACTTGTCTATATATATTTTTTAATTGAAAGATCAATTTATTTATTATTATGGGTCAAATCAACGAAATAAATATTTTATTAGGTATGGGAAATATAAATAACTCAAATGAAAGTTATACAGTTACAGTAATAAAATATAATAATTTTAATAATGCATGGAGTGTGTTTATTATTATTAATTTTTGAATAACATTATGAAATGTTATAAAACGAAAGTCGGTAACGTACTATTACGACATGCCACATAAACGCTACATTATATTATATTACGAATTGATACAAGTATTTTCATTAGAGCGCTAGGTTTTTCGAGAGTTCGCTGTTCTCTTTGTACTGTTAAAAACAATTTAGCGCACTCCAATATGTAAATTCCACGAGATCCGCGGCTGAGGCGTCTCCGCTGCCCTCTTAGAAGCAGTAACCCTTGCGAAATCATGATAAATTATCCACACTCACGTTCACGCGTACTGCAGACACGACATTTACATGGATCTGTTAAAATATGGACGCGTCATTATATAAATTACAACAAATAAACGAATATTTACTTATGCCATTTTGGTTAAGTTATTTTAGTTTGTTTATCTGTTAGATATATTACTGTTTTGTTTTTATAAGCGCGTATTGCGTAAGTCGTTTTATCAAAAACATATAGTATATATAGACTTGCATTGTTGTTTATGAAGATTAATTTAAATTTCATCATAAATAACAAATGGAAAATAAACAAGCGATAAGCTTTGTATATTTTTTATAGAAACGTTAAAGTTTAACCGAACCATTTATTAACAGCTTTTATAAAGTTTTTAGACAAAAGTCTTAGATCGTTGGCTTTCCTTTTTAGTATATTCTGAAGCTTTAAAAATAAATATTAGAACCAAACGGTACAATAGCAATACATTTCAATTCAGTAACAACTGAGCACTGTAGTTTTGTAGCGAAGTATTGTATAAAATATCGTTTTTATGTCGTAACTGTAGTAATGTTACATGTAACAACTGATGTTAAGTAATCACTTTATTGTATTTATGTTTATTTTACCTACGAACATATAGACCGAATAGTAAGTTGCTAAGTAAGCTTGGACTAGGCAGAAATGTTTTATGCATGATTACGCGCAACCTTCAGGTCGAAACACTGTAATACAGGCATTATTACTATAAGGCAAATGTAGATAGGTAGATATAAAAGTTAAGACGGCGATCGACGATCCATTTATTTGCATATCCTTGTGCCTCACGTCGTCGTGTGAGCGCCACTTAAAGTCGCAGCCTTCGCATTATTAATGAGGGAGCCTTAGAGAAAATTAAATATAGCATTAGGCCCGGAAGCCCGGGATTGTGGGGGGAGGGGAAGAAAAGAGTGGGGGGTAACCCTTCCGCGCCACGCGACAATACGGGTGCATAATTACGCATTTGTAAATTTTAAATGTCCCACCCACCTCATACAGCCTTTTGTATGGCGTGATTCGCGCTTTTACCGAGCCTTTAAACGGTTTCAAATGAATTCGTATAATGATGACGCGAGCACGATTAACTCTAAATGCGACGAGCAATTTTCACGACCTCCATACGCATGTTAATAAATGCCGTCGGATTGCCTATAGACGTTGCATTTCGGTGTTTACTGTTTATCATTATTTTAAATGAGGTAGCAAATTATGATAAATACTCCGATTATGCTATACTTCCTTTGAAACTGAAGTTGGTAGGTAGGTAACTGAGGTAGGTAGTTATGTACAAGAACCTTTAAATATGTTTGTGCCCCTAGGTTTCCCGCCTTCTAAATAAATGTACATTAAATAATAATGTATATTTTTTCAAATATGTGCGATGTACAGGGACTGCAAACTATTTTTATTGGATATATGGATATTTCATGATTATTTTCAGAAGATATGTTCAAAATTGTAGATTGTGCGTGTAACATGAAGGAATGATTGTTTTACAGTAATTGTGACAACAAACTTCTTAATGTAACTGAACTCTACAAAATTAGGAACCTAAACAAAAGTAACGTTTGTGTCTCCGCTTTCCCAAAATCGGTGTTTATTTACGAAATATGTCACAAGCTAACCTTCCAGTTACCCTAACAGCGAAAGGTTAATTAAGCTAAACAAAAAGGGGTTAAACAAAATCAATAGCGGCAAATTCATTAAGTGCTAAGCAGATTGAAATCCAACATGGCGCGCAAGATGGCGTCGGGTTAAGGCGCGTTGACAAAGCGGGGTCGTTAGTTCGCGAGGCCTCTTATTAACCTTATGATGTATGAGGGCATCCGTCTTGCTAGCTCGCGTTACCAAAGCTATAAGTACCGCTGTGTTGCGCAACCTAAACCTTGTTTCGGCATTACTAAAATAGTTGCTTTTTCGTAGGATTTTCTGAGGATTAAAGGAGGTTAATTTATACTGCTAGATGTACATTTAAACTTAGTAGATTTGGAAGACTTTTGAAAGACTTCCAAAGTTAATATACTTTTACAAAAAATATTGTAAGAAATAAATTAATCAATAGTAAAATTGTTAAAAAGGCATTCAAATATGTTGTAGATAGCATGTCTATCTTTTCCGAAAAGAAAAAAGTTATTTGTAAAGATCTCTATAATTACATGGGTAAATATACAAAAATAATCGTCAAACGACGTTCCTTTTCCGTTTATTAAAGGAAGACTAAGCATTTTTGTTGTCCTTAAAATGTCCCAAAATATGTGGAATACTTTACAAACGTTACTGGGATGACATCTCGCTCATTCAACTAACGCAAAATTTTCTAAACTATTCACATTAATGCCGAGGCAACAATTTTAAACCTCGTTGAATCGTATCACATGTGACAAGCGGAGCGGAAACTCGTGAGAATTAATTTGAGTTGTTAGTTTCTTCCGGAAATGGGAATATTTAGTATACGCGCCTTTAATTAAATACACACGTAGGTACGTCTGATGTTAAGTAGGGATTTTAATATCTTTTTAAGTATATTTTATTTGACGAGGGCGATTATGACAAAAATAGATAACTTTTGACGCGAACCTGCTTTAGAATAATTTCGATTTGAAACTCGATGAAACGAAAATGCGTCAAGATAAAAAACAATAACACAATCCTACACATAAATGTGTAGGATAAAATTGACGAGAGAATGAGATAGAGTACATTAGACAGGGTTTTATATTTTCAGTCTATTATTTATTATGTATTATTATCTTCTCAGAAGTTTCCTTTCTACCGTGTGTGAATCACATACACTCTTCATTCATTTCACACACACACTTTTTTGACGCTATGGTGATGGCATGTATAGTGAATCAAGGAATTTTCGTCAACAAAAACATTAATTAAATAAATATTTCTTTCTGATATACATACTTATAAACTTGATATCTTATTTCATTATTTATAAAGATCGTATAAGAAAATAGCATTTATTTAGCTACAGGTTCCGGTAGCTATAATTTTTGAAATTCTATATTTAAAGAAATCGTTTATGTTTAAAGGAAAAGATGTTTTTAAGATATATTACTATATTATTACATTACCCATATTCATCATCTGTGCTTTAAATTATATTCCCCGTTTGATAATATAAACTATTTGGTTTTGATAATGTCGATGTTGCACATGTCTGTTTATCTTGTGGTTTTACAAATTCACAAACGTCCCGCTAGTTTGTAAATTTTCCATCGCGAATGCGTGGTTGTTTATCACAAATTTAGACATCATTGCTCATCAGAACGTGTAATTTTCCATTAAGATTAATTAATGTAAGAAACTATTTTTTTGTGTTAGACAAAAGAAAACGAGCATTCAACTTATGTTCTGGAGAACAACACTCAAAAGATGTAGAATAATTACTGAAAAGCGCTTTCAACCCTTTCCTTAATCGCCGCGAAGGGTCTTAGACGGTCGTTAAAAAATCCACCCTAATCCCGGACATTGGAATCACACTAAAACGCAAATACTTTTATCCCGGCAATCCCGGTTATTCCAGACGTCTTCGCGGATTAGCGCTGTAGCGGTAGGAGGAAAAATGCAAGACGCAATCTAGCAAATGGCATTAAAATGTTTGGGTTCAACCCTCTCGCGGCGCGGCGCGATTTCTCAAAGTCCGGGAAGAAAAAACCCCTTCGAACCAATGTAGCGGACTGGCACGTCTTCGAAGTCCAATTCGTACTATAATACTGCAATGAAGTAGTTTTGATACTTTTCTAAATGTAGGCTAGATATATCTTAATAATATAACATAATTCAATAGGTTTACTTTTAGACTTGTTGAAGTACCCTTGCTCCACTACGGGACATAAATAAATTAAAATTGAATGTGACCATTAAAACAATATTGAAAAGTTATTAGTAAGTGAATTTTACACCTCATATATGCCAAAAGTTTGCTATTTCTTAAATAATAATAATATTTATTTCTTTACTTGCTTTCTTTTTTAATTAAAATGAAAACATAAAGTCTAAAACCAAAGAGTGTAGTGACGTCACTACGATTATCGCTATCTTGACATAGCGCAAACTATCTAAATCAAAAGTAGCTTATAAGTTGACTAGGTAGAATAAGCTATATTCATGCAAAATCCATGTGATTCTGGCGTGATTCAGTAACAAACAAACAAAGTGTTTTTATATATTAGTATAGACATATATAGACATTGTTGATATTTGAATAAATTGAGTTGCCAATATTATATTTAACCCAATTATTCTTTATTAATATGTGCATTAAAGTCATGTTAATTTATTGCCTTAACTAATGTAAGTTAAGGCAATAAATTAACATGACTTTAATGCCATAATGAGACAAGAACAGAGATTAAATTCCGTAAATATTATGCTAGATTACTGAAACATGTAGATATATTACTCTTTGTTTGTATAATTTATATATGAAATAATTAGTCTTTTATACAATACATTATTACTATCTTTTCTTTGCGTTTACAACTTTTTACGTTTTTAAAATATCTAGATCTTTTAGTCCCAGTATCTTACGATTACACATTGCGCACACAACACAGAGAATTCCAACGTTTTTAACGAATGCAAATCGTCTGGAGTTGCCCTTTCTCTTGCATCTTTGAACGGGGAATGCAAAATGAAACAATGGCATTTCATTTTTTATGTGGCGAATATATAAAATCATCTATTATTTGTTTATACGTTTAGATCTCTAAGTAAAATTATTGGTCTAAGGCTTCTTATGTAAAAGAAATGATGGAAAAATGGAATCGTGAAATTAAAAATTTAAGCTTCTTAAATATATGGATTCATCTACACACTAACTACCTAAATGCAAACTGAGTCGATCGGTCATTTAAATATTAAACTTTGGTACAATAAAAACTTAAATTTAGGTACAATATTTGTGTGTCATGTTAACGTTGATTTACCTTAGCAGAGATATTATTAGAATGTTTTTTTCTCACCATCCGATTATTGTTAAGTTGGTGGTGGTGAACAGGGGACATTAATGAGTTAGGTAGAAAAGTATCTACTGTTTTTGGTCTACTTAGGATTTAGTTTTGTTCTCATAGTGCAAATTAAAAATTGCTTAATTGTGTTTAAATCACGATTATGGTCCATTAAACTAATCGTTTAGAGATAATAAAGTGTCTGGAAGCCATTCGGCTCAGATTCAATATCTTAACCCGTTATCGTAAAAGCCTCGAGGTGAGATTAGGGCGTAATCCTAAAAAGCAGCTCTTGTCTAATTGCACCGAACTCATGAAACACTATAAAGGCTAAGCGGTCGGATTCAAAATAATGTGTTTTACATTTTCGTAGCGACGGTATCTGCGACATAAAACGGCCTGTAATTTATTCTATTGCTGAAAGGGTTGGGTTGGCTCGGGGTGGGAATTACCCAAGGTGGGTGCTAAAGGGTTAAGCCGAATATACGGGGTCGCGGCGCCGGCAAACTTCGTTAATTTATGCGCTTAAAAATGTCAACTGGAAATTATGACGCCGAAACACATTTCCTATTTCATAAATGTATTTGTAATAATACTGTATTGTTTCACTTTTATTTATTTTGTTTTGTTTTTTATTATCGTTGTTATCTATAAGGGACAGAATGACTTGAGTTACATAATATGTACTAATGACTAATAATCGCCTAATAACTTTGAAGGATACTTTACTTAAACACTGACTATAATAACAGACATTAACTAGATTAATCTTATTTCCTACTAATATGGTAAACGTGAAATTTTGTGAGGATGTGTATGTTTGTTAACTTCACGTAAATACTACTTATTTTATTTGCATGGAATACGGCACACACATGTATAGTTTATGGTTTGGTAAGAGTACTTTTTACCGTGGTACATAGCTTAAACGGGCAAAGCCACTAGAAGGCTCGTTGTAGATAAAATTGTTAAAACTCATCATCTGTTGTGATAAATATAAGATTAGTAGGTATACGAATTATCAAACGTTAAATTCCAGCAAGGATTCAATGTTTCTAACAATTTACAACTGGTAACTTTTAGAACAGTAGTGCCTACTGAAATTTATACTATGAACTTTTTGTTTTAAAAGTTCTTGAACTTGTTAGCCATTGACGTATTTTATACAACACCTTTAGATAAGATGTCGACGATTCTTAATGAAAGGCAGATACAATTTTGGAAGTACAAAGGAGCTCAAGAACAGTAGGTCTAAAAATTTCCATTTGTACCAAACTTTCTGTATCGCAAGTTTAAAGACTTGTACATCTCATAAATAATTAGGCATTTTACTTCCAATTGCCTTATCCTTTATCAAAGACAACAAAGCTATATTTAATTTATCAGTACCTTTTCTTCGCGAAATGATTAGTTGAATTTTCCAATCTACTAATTCGTTGTTTTATAGTAAAGAAACAAATGAAAATATTCTTGTGATGCTGCACTAAGTGGTCGTTAATCAAGTGTGAAGTCCACTTTAAGCTTTGTTACTTATATGGGCATTTAATATATTATAAACGAAACACAAAAATAATTGAAATAATTTATTCAAACAACTAATTATTAACAAAATACTTTTATCAATTTCTGGTTTTTAAGTAATTAAAAGGTACGATACCGCGATTTACAATTATTAGTGATGCGCCTGACCGTCTCAACGCTGCCTCGAGCAAAAGTGAATCAATCTGGCTATCTACCTGCAAGCTAATGTCAATGTGACGTTTGTGAGGTTGTCACACTTGATCGTTGTCTTCTTACAATATATTATCTTGAATACCAGATAGTGATTTTAGTAAAGCATTAAAGACCTTTCCTGGTGTTGTTTTTCTAAAATTTACTGCAAAAAATTTTGACGTCTTCGGCCGTAAGATGTTCTTACATCTTGTATACTAAAACATAGTTACTAAGTTTAGAAATAAACTCATTTTTAAATTGGAGCTAGTCTAAATAATCAACAACTTTTGTCGCCAAAGTGTGTTGCGGGGTAGATAAGGTGTGAATTGAAACACTGTGGGGGAGACATTATTTAAATATTCCGACGAGTGCGTTAAGCGGCCGTTAGCGTTAGTCGAGCGTTTTGAGATAACTCGCGGCCCTATTGTTTTGTTGATTGACTTGTTTTCGCACTTAGAATAAGGATTATTGACTGTATTGTAGGGTGAATACGAAAATGTAACTCAAACAATGATTTGCATTGTTTGCAGGTGCTTTTAAACTAGTTTAATCGTAATTACAGAGATGGCTCTTCATTTTTTTATGTGCTTAGTATCATCTAAATAGTTTAATACTTCTGTATTTATAGCTATTTACAGCATTGTAGGATGAGAAGATTTTATCGAAGTTACATTTCTCTTTTGATTCCTGGACTATTCAATTTTAATTCACCGAATTTGTACGCTGATATAAATAACAAATTGTTTTGTGCCGTGTAAAATCTAGCATTTGTTAACGTAAATGGAAATGCCTTATTCCTAAACAAGTGATTTAATGAATATTAAGTTACTATATTAACCATCATCGCGAGGTCGCGTCTTTTCTTGTTCTTAATTGAACTACACCATATAAGTATCGAAGGAATTATTGCAAACTACTATAAATTGATAACCGTTTATAGGTATAGCTCATCAGTTAGCTGGCCTGCCGGGTGGGGAATGGGGGGCGCTGGCGCGGCACTACCCCCCTCCGTTGCTGCCCACACACCCACACTTCACGCCACACGTGTTACCGCCGGCGCACGCGCAGCATCAACACGGTTTACCTCCTCCACCACAAGAAACAGGTCAGAGATTTTTTTCCACGAAAATTGATCATACTACTTTTTGTAAAATTGTAAGAGTACGCATTTCACATAATGGTAAGCGGTTACATCCACTCATGGACATCTGTAACCAGCTTTTTTAAAGAACAGAGATTCTACTTGATGCTGATCATTGATTTAAATTTGTCATTCCTGAGTACACGGTGACCACCTTAGTCCTTAAGAGTGGCAAGTGGCCTCATAAGCGAGTCAACCGACATACACAGTCTTCTAACAAAACACAAGAACTGCTACAAGCTATAAACAGATAGGTGGTACCTCCCCGACCGAACCATGATTACTAGTTCTACCATCTGATTTATACAGTTTACGATTCTTGTACTAAGTAAGCCTTGCATAGTAGCTTCACCTGCCTATTTATTAGTTTAAATTAAGTAACTTTTGTATAAATACATTTAAGCGTGCGCTAAAAATGGTCTTTAAATGCAAGATATTTATTTATAGAAAAAATATTTTTACAACTTTACAACCTCATACATACATAGGTATTCTTAGGAATACATAGGTATTCTTATATTCGCGGTTAAATATGTAAATTAAGTGTAAAACAATGACTTATAATATTTATACTTACAGACGTGACATCAGACAACCCGACAACGATGCACGCACACAGTACGACCAGCCCTGCGACATCACGGCCAAGTTCGCCACAAGACGACGACATATCCGTAACGGCTTCAAGTAGCCCGCCACCAGACGAACGACCGGGCGCTTTCACATCCGTAACCAGATCTAGGAAACCTTTGCAACCGTTGCCAGCGCCCTCTAGTCTATTCCACAGCGCGTTAGCGGCACAACTGTTCCTCAATTCTCCCTTATTGCCAACGCCTCCCGCTTGGCTTTACTCCCAATTGTACGGAGGCTACGACTGGTGGTTGAGACCACCGCCTCCCCAAGAAGATTCTAACTCTAGTCCCGATAGAGAAGAAGAAGCGTCCACTGCGACTACGGTGAAGAAGAGACCAGCGTCGCCAGATTGGAGCGACCAGGGTGTCAGAACTCGCAGCAAATCGCTGATCACTTCAGAGAGACGGCCGGTCGACGTTTGGCGTCCTTACTAGTGAGAACTATTCATATTCGAGATACAGGAAGTATTTTAGTGTTCGTTATCGGGGTGTGTACCGTCCGAAGTGTTGTGGGACATGTGACTGTAGAACGTAGTCGGGTAAGGTTGGATACGAATTCGGTAATAGTGACCCCTGTCGATATGTGTTTTTACGTTAGATAAATGAATGTGAATTTCAAATTGTAATGTTTAAATTATTGTTGACTGTATTATAAGATAATGCAAAGTCTGTAAATAAAGTTAATGAAGTTTTTAATTTCCGAGTATCATTATCCTGTAAACATCCCAGTGGTTTCGTTGTAAAATGTGAAAATAAATGTAACTGAATTTAAATTCTTGGCAACTAGTGATATGAAATAATAAACTAAATTATTGGAGCTCGTTTGATGGCGCGGCGTGAGGGATATATTTTTGGATTGCATCCATATTATTCGTGACCGCAACAAAATGTATGGCATTTTTGTCCGCTGGATATAATGTGTTGCGACATAAATTACACATAATGCAATTTGCTGATCTTACAATTAACGTTAATTGAAAACTATGGTTACTGTTTGTGTAATAACAATTTAATAGTAAGTCACAACAATCGTTCATACATTAATTATTTAATACGGTTCAGTTTCACGTTTTATACGAGGTAATTTCACAGGTAGATGTGGTTTTATATACTACTTATTATATTGCGAACATTTTTAATTAACGAAGAGAAGAATTAACCGGAATGGACACATACTTTTGGCCGACTTTTTATTAGGAAATCAAATGCTTATATACCTTAAGCGGGACGTTATGTAAATGATGACCACGAACTATATCAGGTTGACACTGTACTCAAAGAAAATACGTAGTCACATATTTTGTATTACTTAGAACAAACACAAGACTGGGAGCTTCTACATCGTCTGTCTACAAAATCCATAAGCCTCAAAACGCCGCTCAAAGCTTCAGCGGCGGTCGATTCTATCTCTTCCTTAGGTAGTAAGAATCTGTGTTTCTTCCCTCTTAATTCGATCATGTAGCAGTAAGGGATGTTGGCTACGGCGTAGCTCCAGTCCGTGCTCGTGCCGGCCGCGTAATACATTAGGTCCTTTGTACTGCCCACTTTGTAGGTGTGACGACTTGTTTCGAATATAGCCTGGAAATGATTGCGTATAAGAATAAGCGTCATCAACAACGGTTATGATTATATGTGAAAAAATTAAATACGTTGATTGTTTTGCTTTTCTAGTTCATCAAATAGTAACTGCTCGGCCACGAAATATTTCCTTGGCGCTACAATAGTTAGCGTTGAGCGATTATTGTGAATAGCCAGTTTTTTTTTATTTATGTGTGTGACATTTTGTGACCTTATTAGTTGTATAAGTTGTTATAAGTTATATACATTTAACGCCCATCGCTTGTAGCGTAGACCATTTAACGCTTGAATGGAATGTTTCGTGGCCTACGGGTTCAGTATTCTAAAAGCGCATTTCAAGAATGTGCTAGCATTAGCTCCAGGCCTCAGTCAGTTATGAGAAAAGTGCAACAATCTTGGTAACTCTAGAGACATGAAGCAAGGATACAAACAAATAAATCAATTTCTTTTTTGCGCTTGTTACAGAATATAAAAACCAATATATGATATCTGCAGAATATATTACAAAATATCAATCAATATACCTTAGCCATAGCGGTTCCCCCTTCAAGTAGCTCTACATAGTCTGGGCAAGGATCGCCAGTGTAACCCCAGGGAAAAATGATCACTTCACCGTAACTATGGAAAGACAGGAACACTTTGAAAGTCACCTCCGCTTCTACAATCACGCGCTGCTCAGGAACGAAAATAAACAAAAACAAACCAATTAAAAATATATACGATTTAAGTAGTAAGTAAGCTTCGAATTTAGTCAATGTTTAGCAGTTACTGTTATCCATAGATATTAAATTAGTATTATATTGGTCACATTTGAATAAAATGTGATATTAACTTAAATTTCTTACCTTTACTGCAGCAGTTTCTGGTTCTGAAAATGGTTTGGGTCCTCTAAAGAATATATTTCCAGGGTCATCTGAGGAACCCTCTTCGCCTTTTTCTCCCCAGCCGTAACTAGAAATGAAACAATTATAATTATATTTTTTAAAGATTTCAAAGATTCACTGAAAGATTAATCGTTTTCAGATAGAAAAAATGTTTCAATTGTTACGTTATTGCTCTATGGACGATATATTTACGAAGATTGCTACTGCCGTCGATAATTATGTATCCATTCATTCGAGCATTAAATTTACCTAAATAACTATACTAGTAGACGAAAAACGAGTTTAATCGTATTTTTTATATTTTTCTTACTATTTATATTCATAACATTAAATCATTAGCTACAAACTACAAAAAGAAATGAATACATGCAATAAACAAAAATAAATATTAATAAAGTTTAGCTTGCTTAACATATTTATATAGAAATGTATAGAAATAAAATAAAATACAATCGTATTTAATCGCCACTTTTATTCTATAATATTTTTATAACAGTAACTGGTGCAGCAAACCTGAAATTCCTATTGAGGTCGACGCCAACGCACTGGCCGTATTTCGCCCGGTTCTTCCGCCACATGCGGTCATGTGTATGCGTGTATTCGTATCCGTCTGGGTTCATAACTGGTAGGATATACCTGTGGGACGGTTGCTTATGTAAATGTTATACAAATATATAGATAATAAAATTATATGAGATAAAGTCAATGATGTAGAAAATACTCGAAAGTCCTGGGCTAGTGTATCTGCTACAATCGATATTATGGTTTGTGCAATAACAACATATCCCAAAAATAGTATATAGAGCTTTTTGATAACAGTCACTGCGCCCAGCGAGCATGTTGGTGTCCGATTTGGCCTATCTCCTGCCTATTTATGTAAGTCTCCTGCTACAACAACCGGAGGAAGAGAAGGAGTGGTGAAGAGCATCACTTTACATTAAGCCAGCGGTCATCACGCTTTCGGCCAAGAGCCACTTGGGGTCATGCGGATGTTCCCGCTGGCCCGAACCCTAAGGGCGTTTGTCCACTATATGCAGTGCTTCCAGATCCTGATTATAAAATTACAGTAGTTTCATTTCCCAGGGAAATTTTGGTCAGCGAAAAAAAAAACAAAAAGTCGTCTATTTCCCTGAGTTTGATTTGACGACCAAAGAAAAGGTCAATTTTCGATCGTAATCAAAATAAAATCTACTGGATACTATCATTACAATATCTGGAAACACTGACAGTTCTCAGAGGTCGTTGAATAATCATAACCAACAAATATAACATAAAGTGCGAATACGAAGTTAAATATGTAAAGGTGAACAAACGTCGCCGGTGTCTATTATTGCCAGATATTTGACGAGCGCGGCATTAAGTTGATACGTCCGTTTACTGTTTATATAATTTATGTAATATCCTTACCAATCATTATTAGTTACAGTATCTGGCAGTTCATGGAAAGTCCTGATGAGCCGGTCAGCTATGTACATGACGACTGCTGTACTGATCCATTCACGAGGGTGAATAGCGCCGTCCATCCACACGCCACTGTTGCCACTGTTGCCATTAGATATCTTGAGCATCTGTTATCAAAAGCAAAATTTTTTTGGGCGATTATTGTCTAACAACTTAGTATAAATCCTTTCACAAAACAAGAACGACACATTTTATAACAAATGCACTTTAACTAATTATAAGCAAATAATTAAAATAAGAACCCCGTTGGCGGACATATGTATTTCTGGTCTAGTCTTTTTATTATTTACTGCAAAGTAGTTTTGTTAAATGTTTTCCATAAATTTTTTTTTTAGTAGTAGCACCCACGTAGTATGATTGTATTTAGTTACTCGTATTTGCATATTATAAATAAATCATGACATGTTTTGGCAGCGAAAAAAAATAGGAAATGTATGATAAATTGCCATAGCTAAGCAATTGACAGCAATATAGCCAAGTATATAATGTAAAGAACGCCATCTACGAACAGTACCTCGTACTAACACCACAGTCCGCTTAATTTTGTTCGATACTTAATAGTTCCGACAATGTATATGGCGCAAAAATATATGTAAGCAGCACCACGCCAACAATCCGTACGCGCAGGTAAATGACCTGCGCGTACAGATGTTTCCCAACAAAATATTAATTAGAAAAGCTATGATAGAAATTACCTTTAAATCACGACCTTCAGCCGACTTGCCAATAACTTGTACACTACATAAATATGGATATTCACTAGCCAAGTTATCCATATACGAGTATATCACGTCGAGCCGATGATAGTTATTCCAATCCATACCTTGGCGACCTGTTACCAAGCACATGGTTACATAAATACTAACTATAAATGAGTGATAATTTAAAAAATTAGACAAATATTTTATTAATTGCTAAGAAAGAGACAGATTATATTGTTTTGTAGCAACAATACAGACCAAAAATTAACGACTAGTAATAATTACACAAAAAACTTTACATTTAGGTTAATTCTCCAAATAATGACTCCGTAAATATTAAGTTAGTGATGCAATACTTGTTAATTACAATAATAACAGCGAAAATGATTTACAAGATTATTTTAAGCTAATTATTGCATAGTTAGTAATACTTGCGGTGAGTAATTTGTAATTAATTTGCTTAGTCAGGCAATACTAGATTATATGAGTTATTTTAGTTCTTATATTTAACAGAAAGAGTAAAGAAAGGTCATTGCCGTGGCCACAAACCAACTGTTACATGTTTTGATCGCACTTTTTTAAAGGATTGAGGTAGCAACGAACATGCAGTCGACCTGATGGTAAGATAGGAGTTCTATCTAACGTCAATCACAGATGCGCTGCAAATGTCGAGGTCTAAGATGGTCGCCTCATAAAAAAGTAAGCCGAGCACTCCCATAGATCGAAACACAATAACTATTTCACGTTAGACATGATGACAATAAATATGATGTACTCTGAGGAGTCTGAGGTTGAGTACTTCCCCTCTCTGATCATACATCTGAAGATTGACAGCCAAGTTTCACTTTGTAGTGGCAGTATATTAGTTTCGGTATTCTAGTGTAGTTATAAAGCTCTCCATTGCCACAGCCATGCTATCTCGGTTTTAATTTAATGGGTAACCCAACTGATGTATGAACTGTCTGATATTTTGTTCTGAAGCATTGACGTTAAAGCATCATTTTGAGGCAGTAGTATACATATTAGTGCTGTGTTCTGGTTTAAGTAATGAAGCATTTAATTGCTATGTTGATGATTTCTTAATCTCAATTCAATGGTTAGCCTTTCGGCTATTTTAAATGGCTTCTAAAAGATTGAAGTCAAGGCTTTACTTTAAAGTAGCAGTACATCAGTTGCTGAGTTTGATTTACTTATATAAAGCATTCAAACTTAGTTCTAAGAACGTTAAACTTACTCAAAATGCCAATTTCATTAGTGTATTCATCAAAATTGATTATAGTTAATCACGTACAAAAATAATTAGAACATCAACGAATTGGCCTCATAAAGTATTTAAAAGTAAGAAACACGTACGGATTCCAGAATTTGGTCTTGTTTTTGTAAAAGATCCACCCTGTTCCTTATTGACCATATGTGAAACATCACCAATCGCCACGGCGTACGGTATCTCTCGTTCATGCAGCATTCCAGCCACCTGTGCGGTCCGGGGTCCTTCGACCATTATGTCCATCGTGCTTCGTTCCTCTTTCCAAATGTTAATTGCTAAAAATATGGTTATTTTGTTAAAAACAGTGCCGGGAGTCATATTTGATCGCTAAGATCATTTTCTGAGATATGCTAAGTATGTTTATATTGATCATATTTTTATATTCAATAAAAAAAACTTTATATTTTGACGGCGATGACGTCCATTTTTGATCTACTTCTTATTAGTATTTGTGTTTGGGATAAACTATTATAACGATGACCGTGACGTTTGATAATTTACGTCCTTCAATTAGATTTAAATGCTATTTTTCTCTATATTGTTTCATTATTAACTAGATGTGCCACGCAGTTTCACCCGCGTTTATTAGAGAAAAATCTATTAAAAACAAGCAAACATAGTGTGATGTTATATAGCCTAAAGCCTTCCACGATAAATTTATTATTCAAAACAAAAAGATTTTTTCAATTCGAACCAGTAGTTCCTGAGATTAGCGCGTTCAACCAAACATATTCTACTGCTTAATAATATTAGTATAGATACTATAAGAACTATTTGAATGATTTATTACTAATACAGAAGACGGTTTTAATAATATTTGCATAGCGATTATTACCTCCTACAGTGTCAAGTGTTTTCACGAAGTTCCTTTGTCCTTCTCTAGTAAATTTTACTTCCCATACCTGAGTTTTGTAATTAGTCGGTGCCACTTTGGTTAAGTTTTTTACTCAAATATCTTAAATCGATTTTTGTAAATTTATATTTGTTTAATTCACTATAAATTTTGATATTTTGTACATGCCAATAAGTTTACGTCAGATTGATAAACTGGTTTATATTTTTTAATTAATGCAGTCTGTAACCATAAACAAACTATTTTTTTTTATTTTCAATATGATAGCTTCTTAATTGAAAGTTTGTATAAGTTTCGGACAGGTGTTTTGTATAGGTATACAAGTTTGGACGTGAAAGTTCATAAGTGTGTAATGCTTCATATGCTAAAATTATTTGCTATATTAAATTATTATTTCGCCTGAATTTGTTATTATACTAATTGATAATTATAGTGCTAAAATAATCTATAAAAGGCAGTATGCACTTACCATAAAGTGCTTTCTACTGTTGTCACTCTATTTGTATATTAGTATTACCCCAAGCATTCTATTACTTAGTTCCAATAACCAGCACATGTCAAATTGGAGTCTCCTTTGCTACCATATGTAATGTAAAAATTACTCACTATGGTTTGGTTACATTTGTTTCCTTTTCCAGTGAAGTTCTGTCCACAAACTCCATTAAGGCCTTCACACACGCCAGAATCTCATTACCAGTGACTTCGATTTCCTCTTTGGGTAGTTTGAACTTGTGTTTCTTGCTCCTCAACTCAATCAGGTAGCAGTAAGGTATACCGGCAGCTCCGTAGCTCCAGTCGTTGCTGGTGCCCGCAGCACCGTACATCACGTCACGGGATATCCCCACTTTGTAAGTGTTGCTGCTGCAGTCGTAGATTGCCTGTATCATTCTTACTTTAAATTTAAGGTAAAGAAATACAATACAATGATATAAAAGTGAAGTGAATTATTTTCCCTACATCCATCCTTCAGCCTTTCAAGGTCCACTGCTGGACATAGGCCTTCCTTAAACGACGCCACTCCAACCGGTCGGCATTATTTTAATAAAAGAATCAGAGAAGATGTTTTATTATCGAGTGATAAGATATAAGAGCTGCTAGGCTTTGGTTATTAGTCTAAAAAGGTCACTGCCGCCATATCTGTAATCAAGCCTAGATATAATTACAGTTCTACCTCAGGTCTGCCACAAGTTCCTTGCTACCACTGAGGCCTAACTAAAACATCTTATATATCTCTTCTTATCAGATTGAAGTAGCCAACGAACATGCTGTCCACCTGATGGTAAGTGGCGACTACCGCCCATGGACATCTATAAGTTCATATAGAACAGGGGTTCTATCAGAGGTCGATCACACATGCGTTGCTAATCCTGAGGACTAAGGTTGCCTCAAGGACAGGTGAGCTGGCGTCCATATCCTTCAGCCGAAACGCAAGATTTCCTTCACGCTAGAAATAGGTGCAGTGTTGGTACCACCCCATTAATAGTTATTTACCATATACTGCGATACCTTTATTTTTATACCGTGTTATTTGTTTTATACCCTAATTTATTCACATTACTTATTCCGTTAAGAAACTTACTATAAATTCCTTTACCTCGCAATAAAATTATAATCAATTATTTCAGCAATTGCAAGTATAAAAATACCGCAATTCGTCTCGTCATTAAAATTACTTTTAACTCAAATAATTAAGTTTAAGAAGAAGACCTTAGACATGATTGTAGCTCCTTCGAGTAGCCGTACATAGTCCGGACACAACTCTTCCCTAAACGCAAACGGGAATATTATAACTTGTCCATAGCTATGTAGTGTTATGTACACTTTAAAGGCAATTCCAGAATCTGAAAGGACATCCTGAAAAGTAAGAAAAATTGACAAAAACTGAACTGAATATTTACAATCTCTTTCTATGGGAGTATATAGGGAAGTTAGGTTAAACCGCTTCATTGGGACCCTTTAATCATATCGTTAATACCCCTTTAACAAAGATATCCTTCTAAAAAAAGAAAGCTGCACCCATATCGTTTCACTCTTTGGATGCCAAGAGCAATTCTCTCTGTTAAATAATAAAAATGCTTTTCATCAGCACTAGCTGTGAAGTTTCACTTCTTGTTCAAAAGTTTATATAAGATTAAATAGCATTAATAGATTGTGTAAAACGAGCGTGCTGTACATTTAATGGTAAATTTACTGCAGTCCGTGTACATCTGTAAAGTACTTCATATAAAATTACAAGTATTGAATTGTAGAATTAAGATCACAGATGCGTTGCTAATCCTGATAATAAAGATAGTCATACGTAATACAGTCCGTTTCACCGAAACGAATATTTTCCCGAAGAAAATATTTTCCCTAAATAATAACATATATTCTTAACCTAATACTTGGTTTCAATTTAATTTAATTTGGAATCTATGTTTCATTTTCTACCCGAGCAAAGTATATAACATGTAGAATGTAACAACGTCTAAAGTAAATAGCGCGTTAATATCGAACAGTACAATCGTTAAAACCGTTCCTCTGAAATTGATTTACTACTAAACCCTGTTTGCAGTTTAATCTGAGCGCCCGTCGATGATGACACGAATTTGGTATCAACAGCACATTACAGCTAAATAGTGTTCTGCTTGTGTGTAAAATTACAATATAATGCAATGTAACAGTATAGTTTTCTTGTAACGTTTCGTAAAATAACATAAACGCTGTCTACACTCATAGCCCTACAGGCCACGTCACAGGATTGACTCCTGTGTTGTGGGTGCCATGGACACACAAAGGCGAATACACAAACACCCAGACACAGAACAAAAATCTAAACTCATCATTCACATTTCTGTTTGGCCGGGGATCGAACCCGGGACCAACTGCGTGTCAGCCAGGTATGGTGATCGCACCGCCACGCGGGTCTTCAAGTAGATGGAACAAATAAATGGAAGCAAAAAGCAGTCTAGCTGATATAAAACACAAAGCAATAATTTCCTTAAAACTATGTCGCATTAATGAAAAAAGCAGAGAGGCTGTTTAGAGAATCTTTCGTATTTTAACACTTGGGATAGAATTAAATGTAAGGAAACGATCTCCTATTACTCTTACCATAGCGTCAAGCGTTGGTGTATTTAGTTTCGAAGAGATTTTAAGCAGATAAACTTGTATGAGATATTCCAAGTTAGTTCTCAGTAAACGCAATCATATTTTTTACCTTACTTTCAATAATATTTGGGGTTGATTAAATGACGTGGCTCCCATATTATTAGATAGAATACTTGTATGTTGGCTACTACAATAAAATACGCTTAATAACGTATAACAGAGTCGCGAGAGACTTAGTCATTACAATAAGGACGTACAGCTACATAAATGTTTTGTTTACCCTCACAGCCGATGATTCAGGTTCGGAAAACGGCGTGGGTCCTCGATAAAACGCGTTTGTGGGCATATCCGAGGACCCTTTACCTCCCCAGCCAAAGCTGAAAGTTATTGAACATATGACTAAAGAGACCAAAATACCTGTAATAAATGCATTAAATGTAATTCAATTGTGTAAAATATAACAGTTATTTACAAATTTGTAATAAATATTTGAAATTTTAGAGTTCAATATTCTCATAATAAACTTCGTTAGATTAGTATATTTATATTAAATTTAAAGTATTTTAACTAAAACCTTTGTAATTTTTAGATCCATAGTTTTTTATTACAAGTACTATTGTTATTTAATTAGGCACTTAATTAATTATATAGATTCCAATTTAAAATGCAAAATTACTTCTACATATACGGTGTGTTGATTAGTTTCGTAAAATTCATTATGATCCTACGAAACTGATCAACACACCGATTAATACTACGAAGACTGACAGAATAATAATAGCTTTATCATTCCTTTATAAAAAACTAGCTTATACACGCGGCTCCGCTCGTTTCGGTCACGTTTAGCACGGTAATGAGTCTTCCATGTATTAATCCAGGACATGAACTATCTGTGAGCCGATTTCAAAGATATACAACCAGTAGCTATTTCGTGTAAGAGTATAATCAATTAATCATACATCACAAACTTTCGCTTCACTACATAGTACATCATTATCAAAGTTGCTTCCCGGTGTCTGTCCCTATGTCCGTTTAGATCTTTAAAAGAATGCAACAGATTTTGATGCGGTTTTGTTTAATAGATAGAGTGATTCAAGGGGAAGCTTATATGTATCACACATGTATATATAGTGGAGAAACACTAATCATTTTAGAGGTTTCTAAGGTGATGTCGCAAACGCTTTGTCTAATGACAAAAAAGTTGCGAACGTTGTATATAAATAGATTCTGTAGTATATCAAGTATTGTATAGTAATGATGATCACCATTGAGAAGTGATAGGCTAATGGTTGAAACTCGGCCTCTCAATCGGGGGTCCGAGGTTCGAATCCCAGGCACACACCACTATTTTTTCTAAAATGATGTGCGTATTAGAATTTAATTATCGCTGCTTTACGGTGAAAGAAAACATCGTGAGAAAACCTGCACATCTAAGAGTTCTTAAAGGTGTGTGAAGCCTACCAATTTGCCACCACTTGGCCAGCGCGGTGGACTATGGCCTAAAACTATCTCATTCTGAGAGAAGACCCGTGCCCAGCAGTGAGACAGTAATGGGTTGACGACGATGATCACTATTGTACCCGTGCTAAGCCGGAGCGAGTCGCTAATTTGTAATACTAGTAAGATTTTTTTATATTTTTCAGTTTCGAACCTGAAGTTTCGGTTCAAATCAACACCAACACATTGACCGCCGTGCCAGGCGCGGTTCTTGCGCCACATGCGGTCCTTTGTGTGGGAATATTCGTAGCCGTCGGGGTTAACTACGGGAAGGAAATACCTGCAGACACAATATATCCAGACATTATAGGAACAAGGAAATATATGAATGTTTGCGCATCAGTGGAATGGATTAATATTTCACTTAAAAGACTTTTCTTAATATAACTGTAAGCGATTATATTTCTTAGAATTGTTGGATGTCCCCATATCAGCGAATCATTCTCTACAATTACTAGCAAGTACTTATGTTCATCTTAATAGTACTTTTTCAACACAGTTTATGAATCTCTTTATGATCCATAAGGATTCAATAGAAATGTCTCGAATGCGTTATAGCTCGCCTTATCTTTAAAACCACATAACAAGCAAATAACGTAATATTATAAGGCTTTAATGAGAGAAGCGGTGGTGAACAACAAAGGGTTCTACCACCAAAAACAGGAAATAAGTCTTGACTTTTGATGTCACAAGCACCGTTTTTGACTTCTTCATGTCTTCATGTACTTGGTTACCAACAAACTTATTTAACATGGTAAGGGGCCTGATAGCAATGGACATCTAAAGTCCTCTGGATAATAAACGCTTAAACATAACACAAACGCTTTCTATAGGTACTCATAGCCCCACAGTAGGATTTTCTCCTGTGTCGTGGGTACCATGGACACACAAAGACGAATACAAACACCCAGACCCAGAACAGAAATCCTAACTCATCATTCAAATTTCTGCCTGGCCGGGGTTGAACCCGGGACCCACTGCCCACTGCACCGCCACGCAGATCGTCAAATAATAAACAGTTACAAATATCCAGTATCAATGACCATACCAGTCCTTGTTGGTCATGCTCACAGGCAGCTTATTGAAGTTCTTAACAATGTGGTCAGCCACGTAGGTAGCGACCGCGGGCGCTATCCATTCCCGTCCATGTATACCAGCATCCATCCACACTGAGGAGTTCCTCGCGTTACTGTTTGATATCTTTAGTACCTGATTGCAATATCAATAATAGTAAAGGTTTTAAATGATATAACGATAAATCAGTAATATGAAATGGAATGAGAAGAAAGAAAATAATATCAAATGTTATATTGCAAAATGACGTAAAACTGAAGTACAATATGATCTAAAATCTAGCAATATTGGTTATTAAACATCTTATTTGATTTTGTTATGTGAGTTAGGTTATTCATGATAGCAACAAGCTTCTACTAATCGGAATACCATTTTTTCAAGTTGTTTTGGGAATGGAGAATAATTATTATTTATATGTACATTTTTATATCTTTTTCGTGTTTTTTTTTTTAATTCTTCAGAGAATGCTTCCATTTACTTACAATTTTTATTTTACCTTTAAATTTCTTCCTTCTAGAGATGTACCAATAATTCCGACTGTACAGATTGAAGGGTAGTCGTATTCTAGATTGTCCATAAACGCATGTATCACGTCCAGCCTGTGGTAGTCATTCCAGTTCATTCGGGGAACCTTCTGTTCATGTTTTTCGTCTGTACACATATCATCAATTGTTTTAAATAAATTAAAGTAGCAAAATAAAAACGAGTCTACTTGTATGTAGTAGAATCTTCATTGGTTCGTCATCATCGTCAAAGTGTAGTAGAACCAGTATTGTTCTATTGATTTGGTGTAAACGCCTCATTTATAGCGTAAAGCAGTCCTTGCGTTTCGAAGAAAGGTAGTGGAGGCCGGCTGACTTACACAAGAGGCGACCATCCTATTCTTCACGAGTGGCAAGTTGTACCTATCCTATACTATGTAGAATATGTACCGATGCGACAGTAGTGACTAACCAGCAGTTGAACTGCATGTTCGTTTGCAAACATATATGAACATTATCTTATATACGTATATGAATATTATAATATCTTTGTATTGTATTCTATATGTTAATATCCTATTATATTTTTGTAAGTGTGTTCACAAATAAATTAAAAATAAAATTACAGTCTACAGGTATGACTCTTGTTTAAATAAGATAAGAATATTTGGGTAATTACTTTCAGAGGCTTCCTCATGGCGGCTAAGTATTGGCAACTTCAACGCAATATTTTTATTTCTACTGGCCATTTGTGGTTTTGAAGAAACTAAAATTATTTAGGCGATTTGTTTATTTTTACTTTATGTTAGAAAACACTTAAACTATTGAAACCTATTAATCCATAATTTGCAGTTTGATTTTTTCAAGACTATTGTTGAAGGGGGCAAGAAAATCCATTGTAAAACTGTTTGAATTTCACTGAAAAAATCTACATATTTATTTTTATTTTAAATGATTTTGTAATTGGCTCCATTACTTTGAATTGTTAATAACATGACTTATGATGATATTGACAGAAGTAAAGTACCAAAAATAAGAAGTCATACATGTCGACTGACGATGTACCTATAGCGTAGAGCTAAAAACTAAGAAGTAGAGTTTCTATGAGAAACAGGGTGATTAAGACTGCGATGACACAAATACTCTATGGAAATACAATATTATTTTTAGCTAACATAGCTCTTACTTAATAAGAACAAGTTTTATAAATCGTTTATTTGGTGAGAGAAATTAACAAAAACTATTTTTGTTATGTTTGTCCGGAATCCATACATGTAAACAAAAAAAAAATCAATATCTAAATTCATCGTTTAGATACACGATTTACGAAACTATTAGTTGCGACATTTTATTACAAATTTACATCCATTTTAAAACGTAAAATAAATGCAGGTTTAGCTAGAATAGAGAGGTCATTGAATAGTTTTTATATTAAGCACTAAGTCAGGCAGCGAGTGGAGGCGACGCGACATAAGCAGCGTCTAATGAAAAACAAAGCGGAGACTCCCCAGTAGAGCAACCATGTTGGGAAACTACTTAAGGACTGGCTTATTTATTTGCAAGAGTTAATAATACATGTAAAAAAACTTTGCATGTTTCTACTTTGCATAAGTAAACATTTATGTATTTAAAAATAATCGTGGGGAGTATTGAAAGTAAATCATAATGGAAATTTCAATAATTATTGTCTGTCTGTCTGTCTGTTGTCGGTGTGTTTGATATAGCATCAAGCCTATTTTAATATATAGAAGTTATCTTGATTTAAAATTTAGTATATTGTATGTTATCGTTGCTTTTCTTTTTATTTATAGTGTGCAATAAAGAGTATTCCACTAAAAACATTCTATAAAAAAAACTAACCAAGTCAGGATGGAGCTGCTTATTTATCTCTAAAAAGTAATAAAATCTAGACAAAGTCGTGCCAAGTCTAAGGTGCTTACTGCGATGTCTTTATTATTCTAGTTAATGTCGTGTGACTTGTGACGTTGACTTGTACCCACATACTCAACATTTACTGGACAAGACTTAAGACTAAACATTCTTTATACGTTAGTAGGTTATGGATCAGAGTCTTAGCGGAGGTTAGCCACAGATGCGTTGCTACCCCTGAGGACTAAATTGGAACGCCTCGGATTGTATCTTCCTTACGATACACTTCAAACTGGAATACTGTAGCTCATCACATTTTTGTTATTAAGCAGAATTAGGTGTGTCGGTGGTGTTTTCGGAATCGAACTACAAAGAGTTCTACCACATTACAATTATACGTATAAACATACTCTTTTCCATTTTATGAAACGAATAAATGAATGATCCTTAAATAAGTTTGGATAATTTAATTTTAACTATCGATAATTGCAATAATTTCTTATCCTGTATTTTTCTCAGGACCTTTGGAGATCCTATCCCACAGCCCCCACACTGGCGCGCCTACGTTTAGCGACTAATTGCCGAACCCAGCGATTTATCTCCGAAGGTAATGTGGACCTTCGCCCGCGGAGATAATGACCACATGGCGTTGCCGAATTGCGGCGGTTTTTGCGAACCGACGTCGGTGGTTTCGGATCTGAATTAGACTTTTTGAATGGTTACCGTTCGTAATTACTGGATTAAAAATACAGACCTAGGCGTTATAAGTGCTTGAAACGTATAAAGTATTTCAAGAAGGATAGTTTAGTTAGAGTCGAGTTAGTTTTTAGTTTAGTTCGTTCGTCGCCGACGCTATACGGTTTTACTGATAGGCACGGTTATCTTTATGGAATTCCTTCTAGGAAATCCATGCATGATGGCATTAACCCTTTAGCGTTTATGTCATCCACCATCACGATGACCAAGTGTGAAATAGATATTACGGCCGTGCGTAATCTGAAAATAATTCATTAATTTAAAATATGTTCATAATACACTATTCTCAATTTATCAATCTATTTAACGTAATAACATTTACATATAACTTGATTACACGCATATAAGCTCAATGATTAATTAAAACCAATTCAGAATAGTTTTCCATAATTTCATTCGTTTGTAATCGAATTATTGACATTTGATTTATTGATAAAAATCTACGTTTTTTATTGCTCACACAATTATTCATTATTTTTATTATTACTTTATAATTTTGATTTGTATTTGACGAAAAAAATATTTATTTACGTAGTAAAACACATCAAATAACTTCCATTCTGTCTCATAAGATGAAGATAAATCTAACAAGCGGGTAACAAGCGTCGCAGGGTCAGGGGGTGCAATTAAAAAGATAAACGCGTGTAAGACGAAGTCGAGGCGACATTGGGGGGCGTTTGGGGCCGCCGTCTGGTTAGCGGGTTACCGAGAGAACTGCGCTACTACGGGTACTCGATTCCAGATTTCCATTGCTTTAAGATTTTGATTAACTTTAACTTTTGACACGTATACGTATTAAATTACCGCCAATTTAATTATTAGACATCTGATGAAACGATTAAGATGGCAAAAAATTTAATTCAAGTGGGCAGGGGCGGCATTTTTAAGATTTTGCCCCGATTAAGAATGATTGAAGATCTGTGGCTGTTCGAATCAATATTTCTACTTGTTACGCGATTAAATCAATAAATCGAAATAAATATAAATGTGACTATTGAGTGTTAAAGATTGCTATATTATTAAATCTGCTTTGTTTGCTTGTAAGCTATAAAAATATATGTATATAGATAAGTATGCGATAGTTAATGACCTGATTACATCCATTTACTGTCATATACTACGAGACATAACAACGTAGACATAGGTTTGGTGTAATTGATTATTCGAATATACAATTGTAATTTAAGATACAGTTAATTAATTCTGGTAATAGGAATAAGAAATAAATTTATCGCATATTATAACCGTGTACACATATTGTTTAACAGCAAAGCGTAACTTTCACAGTGCAAACATAGATTGGTACTATTAATTTTACACCCAGATTTTTTTTATTTTATAATAAACAATGATAATTATTAATGAAATAAAACAATAAAATAAATATATTTTTATTTCATTTTATTTAAGAAAAAAAAACGTAAGATGCGAGCGAGTGAGTATAACAAGCACCTATAGTAGGGGCATTTCATTAAAAGGGAGTGCATGCGAGGGCGGGCGGGAAACGGGAAGCGTTTACTGAAAATATCTGATTACATCTAATTATCGAGCGAGCGAGCGCTTAGCGCCTCCCCGCGCCTTGATTACATCGCCATTGTTTGCGCGAGCGCCTGCCATACTCAGATTAACGAATTGGTTCCCTGCTGTTATAAGATTTGACGGATTTTATGTGGCTCACTATTCTGATTTTAATTTTGTTTTATTTGTCAAGTGATAGTCTCAGTCTTAGACATGTGTGGTAAAAAATAAACCGATGATTTTGTGATAATATAATAGCATTGGAAAGTTGTGAATTTTGAATTTATACTTTAAAGTCCCTCTATATCGTATATATTTGTAAAATACATAGTTTAAAAAGTATTTGTACAGCAAGATAACAGTAGGAAAACGGTCGGGTCGATCTAATACAACCGGGCCCTAAATATACAACGGCACTATCACATCAAACAATTAAGTAACAATTTTTATTATCTATGCTCAGAAATTATTTTGACGATCAGAATTGTCGTTATTGTCAGTAGTCAAAATTTAAAGTTTCAAATGATCTTATTTTAACTCAAAATTTTAGTAGAATTCAATCAAAGTGGCCCGAATATTAGCCAGATACCAAGTATGGGACGTACAATGTTTAAAAGAAGGTCAACGAATTTTCATGAAAAACTTAGATACAAAAGGCGGTAAGCAATTTTGTAATCACTGAACATAAGCATCTATCGTCAACCTTTTACTGTCCTATTGCTGGGAATGGTTCACCTCTCAAATTAATAGAGGTTTTTTTCCCCTAGTCTATCGCATTGACCAAATAGGTTTCACTAATATTTTTTTGAGAACTCTTAGAAGTGTAATTTTTCTCACGATGTTTTCTTTGTCCGAAGAAGAAGTGATTCATAGTTTCTAATACGCACGCAACTTCTTAATATCATAAGTGCGTGCCTGGTAATTCACTTATAAAAAAATATTAATATTTTTCTATTTTAAGCATTTGCTATTAGTGTGGCTATAAAGAGACCCATGATAGCCAAATAGAACCCTAATAAACTGTTTATAACTTTTGTGTATGATACACTAAAAGTAACAATAACAAAAACACAGTAGATTATAGATTACTTAAAAGCTATCAACAGGAAAGCCATATTTTTTTATCTTTAATATCAGTATTAAAGATGTTGATGAATTGTTAGATTTTTTTATGGTTACAATCTTGAGGTACTACCGTTGCAGATTTTCTGCCTTGTATCAGCAATGTCAAACGCAACTGTATTCTGGTGTTGAAGCGTACGTTAAAGGAAACCTATCAATTTGTAGTTTTTTTCTCCAGCTATAAATATTCACAATGAAACTGAAACCAATATGGAAGTTATTGTAGACGGCAGCCGGGCAATGCAACTCCAGAAGCTGTTGCGAGACCGAGAAATACCATTCGAAGTGACAGTCACTGATTTAAACACAATGGCCCGACCTCGGAGTCCTAATTCTGGAAGATCACCATCTCCGACGAGTATGTAATACTAAGATCTCATTTACATAGACTTATTTAGGCTATACGTGAAATGAACTTCCGCCTGAGGCATTCCCAAAGGAATTTCGCACTCTTTTTGGAGAGATAGGTCTCTTCAAAAAAATACGAAATGAGCTGTCCTATAATATGAGTGTCATAACGCACTCATGTAATAGGACAACTCATTTCGTACTTTTTTGAAGAGACCCATCGATTAAAAAAAAGCTCGAAAGTGTTTTCCTTGAAAGCCGGCGAAGCATTGGTGACACTCCTGGTGTTGCAAGTGTCCATGGACGACGGTGGCTAATTTCCATCAGGTGGCCCGTCTATCTTATCGTTTTAGTAAAAAGGCGATTGAAGCGTTGCTTACATAAAGTCGTCAATCATCTACGACTTAGACTTTCTGTAAACTGTCAAATGCCGTCATTCTAGGAGTTTGACCCTTCGATCAAATATCTACTAGATTAAGCGTTGCATACAAACGCAGCTCGAAAAAATGGCAAGACTTTGCTATACTAC
>DWNE01000421.1:0-29772 GCA_018249875.1 Cecropterus toxeus | reverse complement strand
TTTTTGTGATTGTCTAATGTGAGACGGGGTTGAAGTTAGATCTAAATAATTAAATTTTTTTTTTTTTTCTTTTTTTAACTAATTTTTTTTTTTTTTTTTTATATAAATTGTTATACATTTTTTTTAACATTTTGTTATCAATTTAATCTCAATTAAGCCACGCAGCTGATTGGGTGCCTGTAAGCTGCATTTAGGTCCTAAATTTTAAATCATTGGGTATTAATTTATCTTCCATTGTATCTGTCCTTTACTCCCACAAGTCTCTAAATCATGTGTAATGTAGAAACTGTTACTAATTTCATATTTTAGCAATATATTTAAAATTATGAGGTTATCCGATTATATTATAAGTATAGTACTGTGGATGTTTATTTAAAAGGGGCTAGATAGGGTGAGAAAAAAATCGAAAATGTACCTTTTTGTTGTCCACTACCACTATTGGACTCACACTAAAGCTATAACCAATATATACACGCCCGTGTATAATGATAAAGTCGGAATTGTATGTTACATAGCCAATACGCTGGTCATGTCAACTCATGTAAGTCCTCTGAAGCAAGGCAGGTGGTAGAACGAGTGTAGTATGAATGGGGACGTACCACAACACCTATTTCTGGAGTGAAGCAGTACCCGCATTTCGTTACAATGATGTGATTGTTGGCTCACTTATATATAAGGTGACCACCTCAATCCTCGCATATAGCACCGCTATTATTAACTTGAGAGAGAACCCCTGTCCTATATGAGGTTGCTTACAGATATCCAGTAGCAGCAGGAACCACTTAGCATCAGGTGAAATGCATGCTTGTTTGCTACATTAATTGGTTAAAAAATAAGATGTCCTGGTGCCCATGGTGAAGACTATGTTGTTTAGAAACAGAAATAGGGTTTAGAATAATGCAAACTCTTCCAATCCTTGCTATTTTACTTGGGCTTTTTGTTTTTAATGCATATGTTGTGTTTATCTAAGTATTGTATTATTCTTATCAATAACCAAGCGGTTATGAGTCATATACTTACTCATATTGACACAATAACCAAATTATCAATTATGATATTTCTTTGTACTACTCTGTTTCTATAGAACTTGTTACTTCCTGTACTAATAGGATGCTCACACATACAGTAAGTATACACACATACACATACATCATACAGATATATACTGTCACTAAGGTTACTTGGAGAATTCTAATAAACATCTTTAAAGTGTTGACCTTTTCAACAGTTTCATTGGTGTCTACAAGAGGAATATGTGAATTATAATATGACTAGACAAGCATAATATTTTTTAGATTTTGCTATTAATTAGGTTTTCATATCTATAACAACATCATCTTTCTATTAATTATTATGGTTCCCATCTCATTGTAATTTTTTTTATTTTTTATTTTTTTATATTTCATGTTTTTGGGATACTCCACATCATAATAATAATGTATATGAAGTATGTTATGTATTTAGCATGAATTGTTTGTTTCTCAAAAAGATAAATAAAAAAATATGTTTTCAGGTTAGAATGTTAAGATTTCGTCCCAAACTGGGGAGCGAAAGGAGCAGCGAGTGGCGTTGTTTCTTTTGCCTGCATGTCCGTACTGGAACCATCCTCCTGGGAACATGGCACATGGTGAGTTATTACGTAACTATTTCGTCTAAAACTCATATAAGGCACTAAATTAGATGTATCAGTTTTACAAATGTTACTAGTCCCTTTCCTGTATTTTTTCAGGATATTTTATTTAGTTATCTTTGATTTTTTTTGTACTGATAACAAAATAATTGAAGATTTATTCAAATAAAACATCCTTTAAGAAGTACCACATTTATGTTTTGTCATCATCCCATTATGTTGTACTGCTGGGTATGTGTCTCTTCTATGAATGAAAGAGTTTTAGGACGTTTAGTTTAGTTAATCATACTGGCCATGTGTGAATTGGTAAACTTCTAATTCTATAATAATTAGGTTTCATCAACTGCTATGGGGTCCTTGAAAAGGTCATACCAAATTAATTTCTCCTTAACAATATAACATTGTACTACTACAACCTTTACAAAGCTTTTAAAAACGAAAAGCTTGTCTGAGAGCCTACTGCTGGGCACTGGTCTTCTTTCATAATGAGAGAGTTATAGGCTATAGTCCACCGTGCTAGCCAAGTGAGAATTGGTAGACATCACACATCTTTAAGAACTTTTTTTTTAAAGAACTTAGATGTGCAGGTTTCCTCACGATGTTATATCGTTTTTTGTACTTCAACATACGGGCTTTTCTTTCAGCTACTACATCTGATCGCGTTAGGTTTCCTCGCGGCGGTGGTGCGCGATCCGAACCTACTGCAAGAGCTGGAACGCGAGTCCTCTCCCATTGGGGATTGGAACGACGTGGGGGCCGCGCTTCCCACGCCTCTGTCCAACGTTGAGGCGCCGCCCAGCCCCTACCCGCAGCATATCAGCCAACCGCGCGATCACAGCTTCATTTATCGTGAGTATCTTATAATAGGCTCCAAGGGCGAATCGTGACTTTGTGGGGGCTAAAACCACTTCAGGTGGGGTCTTTTCTCTATGGTGACGTAGTGTATAGGTACTTATAAAAAAAAAACTCGGCTGATAATTTTTTATTCGTTACACGTAAAGCTTTAATTACGATTTGTCTCTTTTTATTTTTAACAGCGGCTGGGGGCCACCTGTATCCACTGGGCTAAAGCCCAAAAAGCTCATAGGTAGATCTGTCTCTGATTGGTTCAGAACATTCTCTCAATTCTGCAGATAAATAATAAGTTTTAGCCATAGTAGAGATAAAAAAATAACTTTCTGAAATTTATACCTGTCAAAATTGATTAAAAACTTCCAATTTTGTTAGTATTTTGATAATAAACGTTTTAAATTAAAAATGTATATATATAAGCAGCACATAGTCCAATCCATCAAACGGTTTTGTTATTATTCATGGATACAGCTTAAATAAGTAGTATTGATTATTTTACCTTTAATTTGTTTTGTTTTCAAGCAAGTCATATCTGCTTACTAACATACTAAATGTAAGGTGGAGGATTTTTTGTGGTATTACTGTGGTTTGTTTTGTCGCCAACATTATTGGTTTTAAATTTGAGGCAGGTTATATCTAGCAGATATTTTTTAATATTTGATAAAGAGGAAACAATATGTGACTATGTTCTTCTAATGTTGTATAATTTGTGTTACCATACTGCTTTTTATATAAACATTACAACACGGCCCTTTCATACTAACATTATGTAACATTTTGTGAAAGCACTTGCCATAAATGCTTAATGTCTGTTGACCTGGTAGCATCAAAAATTTTGATTGCCACTAAACTACAATGCTTAAACTGTTGTGTTGTTTAAGAACTTTTCTAGACAGTGAAATGAAAAAAAGCACATCAACATAACGGAATTCATGAAACATGTGTTTCATTTGTCACTTACTGTTAGGGTTGCCACCCATATTTTATGATGAAGTATTGTACATTATTTGAGGCAATTATACTGCATACTTTATGAGAACAGTAAAGTACGCAAAATATTTTATATTACATGATACGAAATCAAAAAGAATGAAATGAGCCAAATATAATGGATCTTCATTGTTGTATTACAAGGTTTCTAAGGCCAACTTACGACTTATAATAAGCATTGTCCTTTGATTTACATACTCATAAAGCTCAGTTAGATATGGGAAGTTTAGTCAAATTTAAGTTCTATTACAGACAGACAACAGGTCAGGTGAAAGTAAATAAAAGCTTGTAAAAGCTTGTAAGCTTGCAAGTAAATATATAAAAAAATGTGCTTTAATTTGAAGCTACGTACTTTTTGCTTATATCTTTTATGACCAATGTACTTGCTAAAAGTCGGAAAAAATAAATTGTAGGTACTTTATTTTGAAAGTACATATTTTTGTTCATACTTTTTATTTGCTGAATAAAAGGTGGCAACCCTACTTAGTATGGCCATTAACATTAAAGCTTTCTCGTCATGAAAAATGACATGATGATGTAATACAAAGTGAATGAAAGAGCTGTGATACCTAATGACGTCGACTGTGTCTACTAGACGATGTGGATATGGGTGCGCTGGTTACAGTGTGCACACTGGCCATCACACTCATGCTGATATACGGCGCGTCTCGCGGTCGCCCCGCCCACCTCATGCCATTCTTCTGCCTGCAGATATTCGACTTTGCGATCACTGTGTGAGTAAAGATTTTATTATTCGTAGTTATATTTCTATTATTAATTGATTATAATTTTATTTCATTACTGTGTTTAATACTTTTCATCTTTGTACTGAGAATAAAATGTCTTTTAATAATGCCATAATTATACTGTAATTGATTAATAAAATTGATCTGACATAAACATAATTCTGTATATGTATTTTTAATAATAGCCACTTTTCAAAGTGAAAACCTCGCAAAAGATAAAAGTTATTTGACAATCAAATATAATTATATAGTAGAACTTTTTATTAATCTACAATCACTTCATTTTTCCCATGTATGCTTATACTACAGGGGAAGAAGACATTTAATCTAGTAAATAAGTAAAAAAATCTTTCTAAAAAGTTATTTATACTATACCACATTCACTATCACTCACTGTCAAGCATAGTGACCAAAATGAATAATACCTCTCTGGAAGAAGACCTGTATCCATCAGTGTCTTTTAAAATTTCTTTGAGTACAAGAGTGAAATCGACTTTAACTCGAATTGTGATTTGACTCGATCGGATTGGAGTTTTTAAATGCAAGTTTCGGCAATACCCGCAGACTGACAGCGACGGGGTACCTGTGCTACTTGCGCTCCATCCACCGGCTGGTGGCGGAGACGCGGCGCGTGCCGTGGCGCGCCGAGCTGCTGCAGCTGCCCGCGCCCGCGCTCGCGCTCATCGTGCTCTCCGTGTTCCTCGCGGCCGTGCTCATCAAGGTCGGTATAGGGATGTGTCCAGTGCACGCAGGCTGCGGCAACAGCGTACCTGTGCTGCCCCTATGAAACTTTGTGAGCAACTGCATCGACAGAAGCCGAAAGTTATACGTCGGAAAAACACGTGCTTATCTTCACAAAATGTCGTAGTGTGTGCACTCATATACTCTACGGAAGTTTAAAAAAGATTTAAGTGATACATTAGTCTATCTGGGATATTTATTTCAAAAAATATATGTCATTTAAATTTTTTAAAACCAGTTTTTTCAACATTAATGGAATTTAATGAAAATTAATTAATGGAATTTAATGAAAAGAAACAATTGTTAACTTATAATAAAACGAAGTCCAACTTAACTCCCTATTGAATAGTTTTTCAAATGATGAATTAAATAACATGTTTGAATCAGATTACCTTACGTCGATTGTGCCATCCACAGGGCTACTGCATCAGCGTGGTGTGGCGGTGCTACAAGTACCTGACGATGCGCGCGCACTCCCTCCAGAACCTCACTCCGTTCGTGATCTCGAGCGAGGGCGTGGTGAGCGCGCCGTACGTGCCCGCGCCGGACTACTCCAGCCTGCTGCCGGACTACGAGGAGGCCGTGAAGCAGACCCCGCCGCCCTCGTACCGCGCTGCGACGCTCATGGCAGCCGCCGATCCCGCTATCGTCACGGTTGCTATTGTTTTATTTCATTCACTCTTCAAATTGTATTCATTCATCATAATTTTAAAGAAAACGCAGCAATAGCAATAGTGATTTGAAATTTGGCTTCTCAAGGCTCGAATCAGTGACACACATTGAACTTTCAATGCGCACTACAAATTATTTATACATTGAATTAAAGGTCAAACTCATGTGGAAACTTACTATGCACGGATTTTGTATAAAAAGTGTTCCTAAAGTTATGTGAAATCTACAAATTGGCAATCGTTGTTGATTGTTCTAAATCATTATCATTTTGAAAGAAAATCCTGTCGAGCTGTGGGACAGAAATCTGTTAAGCTTATTATTTTTATCAAATAGTCTGCCGCTATCTACATATAACTTATCATGGTTATAATAATAGACAACCCGGATATTTACATAGTAATTTGCAACCTCCGGCGAACGACTTCGGCTATAGTGCTATTGATTTATTCGGTAAAATATCGCTTACATAAACGCCCTAATAGTTGACAGTCGTCTTTCATAGGAAGACGCACATTTACACCGGGGGCTTAATATCTTTAGCGTGCAAGCGTGCATAAATGAGCCTCTATATTTTAAACATCGTGTCTTAAGAGATTTGTTATTTTCAGCTTTAAAATATTTGTGCAAGTACTAATAATATAATAGTAAGTATAATATTGCATCGTCCATTCCAGCCGGAGAGCCCGCCGAGCGAGCAGCCGGGCGCGGCCACGGCCGTGGTCATGTTGCCGCAAGCGGGCGCGCCCGCCCGCGTGTGAGCCGTTGCTCCGGACACGACTATAATTCCTTCAATATTTATTGCCAACATGAAAAACATCAAATCGCGTCTTTGCATGAATAATAAACACGAAAACGTAAATTTTACAGGATATTCATTTAAATGTTAAACAATGCTCTTTCTTTTTTTTTTGATCAATATAACAAGGGTTAACCATAATGTGGTTACAACATCGAGTTTTCAATTCTAAGATAATATAATAGGGACAAATCTGACTTTAAATTTAATATATTTAAATTTTTTGGGTTATTCATGCAAAGCAGTGAAATGTCGCCAACCGTACCTAAATCCAGCCATTGCACGAGGCTTTGATAGTTCCAACTTTAAATGTCTATTGCCAACCTAACTTTAAATTCCGCCAACAGTACCTAAAGCCAGCTCAAATATCGATTTACCCACGTATGGCCTTATCTAAACATAATTTAATTACTCCACTTAAATATTTCTTGCTGTTGTAACTTTATCTACCTACACTCAGCCGAAAACCATCCAAATCCATTGCATAATAGTGTTTATATTACCTAAATATTTATTCCTGCCAATGCAACCTTAAAAAAACGCCAGTAGCCGCCTACTGTACCTAAAGCCAGCCCAAACAAACAACTATCTAAAAGCATTCCAAAAGTACTAGGTGTCCCAACATAACACAATAAATATTTTAGGTTATTGAGAGCGGACATAGTATGACATAAATAAATATTATCACAAAAAATATCCAGTTTTTACTTGAAGACAACCGCGATCTTACAATAGATTTGTCACTACCAGTAGCAAGATTATCAATTTTGTAACTATCCCCATGTAAATGTATTTGACAGCACTCGTGTAACCAGAATGTCAACTTAATACTAGATACCCGAAGAATGAATAAATTTCAGCTTATATGTAACCCAACTGCCATATATTGCAATGTTCTATAAGTAATCAATTTCTTGTCATTATTTCAATGATGATGATGATGATGATGATGATCTATTTGTTAGTATGACTAAGAGGAACATTGCTTTATTATGTTTTTTTGATAGCAACATACAATTTCATAGATTAGTGTATTTCGATAATTCAATATGAGCTTAGGTACACGAGATATTAATTAAATAGGTCGATCCCATTTTAATTTATTCCCACAAAAGTTAGATAATGTAAAAGTTCTTTTATTATTATTATTATTGTCTCATTCAATATATTATCTGGATAGTAAATTAAAATAAAATGCAGAAATTTGTCAATCCGTCCGACAAGTCTATATTTAGGTTTTTTTTGTAAAGTATTGAAATTCAATGCCTTTTAAATACAGGTAAAAAGTGTCATGTCGGTGTTCTTGTATTAAGTTGTATTGCTGACTAACATTTACTCCAGTTTAAGATAAATAAAGTCGAAGATGAGTTACATGGAGACCTACAAAGATAAATTACATACAGACACGTAGAAATAAATGGTGCAGTATTAAATATACCTCTATTAAGCTGTCAATTCCGGAATCATAAACTTTCCAATGCTTCAACGTTTTACAATGACTTATCTTTTTATTTCATATTTTTATAGTTCTATTGCATTTCTACGATCTTCGTGTCTTTAATCGTGTATTTTATGCCTGAATACGCGGAGGCGTATATAGACATTATTGATATCTTATTGTATATCGGGCAATTTGTAGATTACATAAGTAACATAATTTGTTTGTTAACATAGTTTGTTTACTTATATGGTGTACCTTATATTTAAAGGGTATTTTAAAATAAAAACTAAAATCAAAATATTGTATTATTTTCAAATAACTGTCTTATTAGGAACTAACCACTTTAAAGTTATAAACCTGAGACCTTAAATTAAAATTCATAAGTATCTTGTATAATTGCCGCTTATTAATAAGTCAAATAAATGATGTTATTAAGTAATCTATTAATTGCCTTTTTATTTTGATGGTGTTTGTAACATAAAAATGCTAGCAAATGCATTTGGATTTATTCGAAAAATCACGGAGGCGTTTTCATAATCATGTTTATGTAGTTTTGGTATATAGCTACGGTAGTGCCATTGCATTAGGGGCGATAAAATTTTATTTTTATACTTCGATATTTCGAATATGTTCTTATTCTAGAACTCATGTAAAGTAAGTAATACCCTCGACACAGAACTAATTTAGGAGATTAGGTGATTAATCATTAATACAAGTAATTTTATTACATTCCATATCATTTACATAACATACATGAGCTTTTAATATAGTTTTCGTTAAATCAAGTGTGAAGTATATGGATTTATATGGATAGAGCAACAAAAGTCAAATAATTTGAAGGAATGAACTGTTTCGTTATAAAGATATTATGTATCTAATGATTTTATGCATATTCATGCTAATTTAATCCGATTGTTTATTTCCAAATCAATTTAATTCATGTTTTAATGTTGTTTCATTCATTTCTATTTTCATGTTGTTTTTAATCAAATTTACTAAACAATACAGATGCTTAAACAAACTATGTATGAATTACTTGCTTTTATCAACAGCACTCGCTTAAATTCATTTAATTTCTTACAAATTAATAAATTTCTAAAGATCTGATAAATATCATAGATTTAAGCAGTGTTTTGAAAATCTCTTAAAATTGTTTAAGAAAGAAAAAATATTAAAATGTTCTGGTGTCTAAATTATATTCTAGATATAAAGATATGCGTACCTATAATCCTTTCCGTAAGTAGTTTCAATGTGGCCTAAATTGTACAAAAAAAAAACCTAGTTGTTTTTTCCTTATTTTATTGTATTATTTCTTCTATCATTGCGTATATATTGTAGTATTTATTTCAGTAAGTATAATTGGCTTGTATATCATATATCATCGCTAAATTTTATATAAATTTTATAATTTATGTTTTTTTTATAGTTTCCTTAATAATATGTGTACTTCGTCGTATGATAATAGGCGTTCGTATATCAAACTGTCTTAGAAAAAAGGTAGATCTACATAGATTAAAGGAAAAATATACAGACAGAAAAGTGTAGGGAAACTCAAAAATCGAATAAAAGATAGTACATTAAGGTAAATCTGGATATTATCGGCGCTGGAGCAAATACAGTATGAATTAAATTGCTATCTATCATTTAAAAAATACCTAAAAACAGTAAGATTTAAATACATGTGCTATATAAATGAGGTAGGTGTATTATGTGGCCAAATTGAAAAAAAAAAACCCACATATAAAATTTGGTTCAAGGTTTTTACCATCCATCAGCCCTTGAAAATCCACTGCTGGACATAGGCCTCCCCCAATCCGTGCCACTCCGACCGGCCCTGCGCCATCTGAATTCAACGGCAACCCGCCATCTTCAGGTCATCAGTCCACCTGGTTGAGGGGTGGCCTGTACTCCTTTTGCCCAGACGTGGTCTCCTTTCGAAGACACTGTTTTTACCGCAGCGCCGGAATTACGCCAACATACCTTATTTATATAATTAAGTGAAATATCGTTCGCTCTACCAGTATTGACTGTTATAATCCTTTATTCTATGTCGGCCCTATAATATTTACATTTCTTATATAGGTAATATGCATTGTGTTTATTTTTTTCATTAGGTATTGTACCAATTTATTTGGCCCAGAGTTATGAGCTATTTCGTCATGGTCTGGTTCCAATTTTTTTTAGTTATTTAGTGCAATAGGTACAAAATCAGTGTTAGAAAATGGCGTAAATAGTAACTAACTATTAAATTATTGACGTTGTGTAAGTATGTACTTAACCAAAATAAATTAGAGACACACATGTGGTGTTTTATTTATATAGTTTATTAAAGAACAATGTATTAGAAAAAAACCAACATAGCGTGATGTTATATAACCTAAAGACTTCCACGATAAATTTACTATTCAACATTAAAATAACTTTTCAATTCCAACCAGTAGTTCCTGAGATTAATGCGTTCAACCAATGTAGTTTGACCGGGGAAGTACCACCGCCAAACCAATTTCTAACGTGAAGCAGTTCTTGCGTTTCGGTGGAAGGGTGTGGTTACCGGCTCACTCTTATATGAGGCGACCATCTCAGTCCTCGGGAGTAGCAACGCATCTGTGATAGAAGTTACCATCAGGTGGGCTGCTTGCACGTTTGCTACTTCATATTTATAAAAATAAAAAAAAATGATACCTGCAAATCATAACTTTTTTAGTTGCAGGAACAGGGGGTGTTCAAAATACAATGCTTTGAGAAGGTGGGGTTAAGGTTTTTGTCACGTAATCATGATCCTAAAAGAATTCTCGAGAAGAATGTACTATTCAAACACATTCACAAAAAGTATATTGAAAACGAGATCATAATAATTCTTAGTAAACACCAGCCACTACAGAAACTTCGAAAAACTCTTATCTCTAATAAGCAACATTTCTTACGGACCCTTCAGTAGATATTTGATTGGAATGTTTACTTTACTTTCTATAAATGGTTATATTATGAAGTTGTTTCCATCGGCTTCGTTCTCGTTTTCGTTAGCATTAATAAAAAATGTTATCGGTCCTAAAGAAAATCTCAATTCTTAATAAATATTGGTTTCAGTAAATAATAATCTGAATATAAAATTTTGTAGAGCGTTATATCTGTCCTAAGTACTTGACTATGAGCGTTTTATGTACGCTTTAGATGTTGTGATATAACAATAGGTACATGGTTTTTGAAGTTCACGCCGTGTGTTGATCCCTACAACGCCGCAAAGGTCAAAGTGATGAGGGAATTTACAAACAATGCAGCGGACATGCGCATAATACGTCGGCGGATCTCACGAGCGTGTTCCGAAAAAACCACTAACAGTAGCACCGCGCATCGTCTCATCCGTTTACGCGTACTCTATTTATATCGACTTCACCCTCCGCGACCCTCCTCGCCGCGCATGCGCATTGCGTACCTGAAATGCCGAAAGTGAAAATTGCACATCATGGTACTGCTCGGTGTTGAAAGCGTTACAGGATTGTCGCATCGATTTAACGCTAATTAACAAAGAGAGGACTCAAACTAGCCACCGCGGTGTCCAGTGTGCCGCGAGGATGGCTTATGCCGTCGCGGCGCCGATCGTCCCCGGCACTGCGGTAGTTCTGCGACACAAATCAGCTGTGTTACCGGCAAAAGACGCTTGCTCGTGACGTCTCCCGGCGGCTCGCCACTAGGACCCGTCGGAACGATGGCGTCTACCACGCAGCTAGAATTCACGCAAGCGATGACTGACTTCAAGACTATGTTCCCGGACATGGATGATGATGTGATCGAGGCGGTGCTCCGGGCAAATCAAGGTGCAGTTGACGCCACGATCGATCAGCTGTTAGCAATGAGCACCGACAATCAGAACGAGCGGTTACGTCTTGAGATGGAACGAGTGGAAAGCACCACACCATCACGCCGCAAGGACAAACGTACGAGTTCTCGTCTTATTGAGAACGGTGATGACAACGATACTACTGCACTCGTGTGAGTTTATGACCTCATAAATATTTTGATAGACTCCTATACTGACTGTAATAACAGATATGAAACCTATTTTATGTAGCTAATGCCCTAAATGTTAGTATAAATACTCGAATAAAAATAAACACAATCTATAAATAAAAAAAATGCGCAACAAGTTAGCGTGACGAAGATGACACAACTCCATACATAATAAATCTATCTATTTTACGTTTACCATTTTCACATACTTATTTATACACGAATAATGTCCGCAAATTATATATTAAGTATTTAACTTACCTAACACTAATTCACGTTTGTGTAACAACTTGCAATAATTGCTTACGACGTGAACAATGAACATCATGCATGATTAAGTTTAATTGGGTCTAGGCATCGCAGTCTAAGCTTTATTGGCAATTAGGAATATTAAATGAATCTGACTTCAGATAATAATAATTATATCCTAGTATTTAAATACTAGTTTAATTAGGTATAGGTATGAATCTAATTCGGAATTACAAAAATCGCTTTACTTTGGGAAGTCGTTTAAGAATAGAATAATTACCCATAATATGCATATAAGTATACCTACCTAAATCACTGTAAAGTCGTATCGCATCTTTCAAATGTAGATGTACCTACAAATGTATTTCAAAATACTAGTGACCCAACGAAGGTCGATTTTTGGCCGAAGGCGAACCGAAGCTAAAGATTCAAAAACCGAAGCTAAAGATTAAAAAATTTAGTTCCAACTTGGCTAAAAGTTAAAAATTTTAAGAGATAAAAAACTTTTCTATATAAAGATTTATGTGACTGTATGTAAACGACTTCTACGACTTCTATAACTGATACAATTACTTTGCTACTTATCACATTTGAAATAATATGAACTTCAAACAAAACTGACAACCCAAACCCACAAAGGAGTTTGCGTTTAACCCTATGCTTCATCACGGTTAAAATCTTCATCATGAAGTCGTACATTCATTGCAGTTCCTTCAATTTTGGCTCTTGCTAGAATCCTTCGGCTTCGATAAAAACTTCGGCCCATTTTGGCCGAAGCTGAAGATTTAAAGAAGGCGTTTTATTGGCCTAAGTCGAACTTCGGTCGGACACTAATAAAATACGCAATAAATTTAAATAAGTTGAAACTATATTAGTTAACTCTATAACGGCGTACAGTCTTCGGTATATTTGGGCAGATTTTTCACAATCGCTCTACATGTAAACTTACATGATGTTTTCACGATGTTTTCCTTCATCGTTGTTGTACAATATTTCCAATACGCTATATGAGTAGTTAAAAAAGTTATGTCTTTTTCGTGTTTGAACCTCGGACAGCCAGCATGTGAAACCTAATTTGATATCGTAATATTTTTCAATGACTACACCAGTGGCGGACGTAGGCTAGTCTATTCAACGCCACCCATTAATTACGGTCAGAGAAAAAAATAAAAATAAAAAGGTCGCCAGATCTAAATATTCTGTCATCCCCAAGTCGTGCCATAAAGGTAATAGGGCCCTCTGAAGGGCTCACTTTACGCCACAGAGCTTATTGTAATTAAATAAAATCGAAAAAACATCATTTGCTACCCCTAAAATCTGCCTCCTTAGGCTCCAGCCTTCTCAGCCTGCTGGCAAATCTGCCACTGGACTACACCCAAAGACTACAGCTCTATCCCACAATTAATGTTGTTTCTTTGGGGTTAGTGATCTTATACATACATTTAACTTATCCTTCACATAAAAGCGCGTTAACCTTTGAATCGTAGAGCCTCCTAGATATATTATTATTATCTGCTTACATCTCTAGAATGATAGTCGTACAAGGTAGGCTTGAATAAAACCAGTAGTTTTATAAAAATAGGTTCGTAATAGGGCCCTGCTCCCGACTACGTAATGTAATTCATTGCGATCGCTGATCACCGCATGTAGCTTTAGTTATGTACTTGCTTGTAATTTTACTTAAATGACCTATTTTATGCTCCGATGAAATATTTATGTAGACTCTCATGATATATGTAAAAATACAAAGAAAGAAAATTTTAAATGCGCCAGCGTCCATGTCCATTTTTCGAGTCGATAATAGGTACCTATGAGGCTATGAAACGTAAACGAAAGTAATTCAACAATTTGTTATTCTCGGCTAAAACTCGATGGGTGCCATTCACAGTCCTTCCACGGTATATCATATGCATTTTTGTATCTGTTCACTAACCGTCCTATCTAACTTACCTAAATTGTAATCGAGCGAAATTACGAATTCCTATAGATTTACGACATTTAAAAAGCACGTCTCGGGTAAAATTATATGAAAATATCTCCCCCCCCCATCCGCTGTTTGAAACTAATATTAATTTTACTCTTAATAATATGATAATTGAAATTGAAATTTAAAAATATCTACATAGGGTTTAACTATTTCATAATATTATGTACAAAATACTTTGTATCATATTATTATTTATTTCATAATTAGGTGCCGGTTAAATACATAATTTATACCTTAAACAGACAACGACAATAATAATATGCCATTCACTAGAACAGCCAAAACTCTGAAGAAATATATGTTTTTAACGTTTATATCGTTTTTCCCCCTTTTTAGGGTTCCGTAGCCAAATGGCAAAAGTCGGCACCCTATAGATTCGTCATGTTTGTCTGTCTGTCTATCCGTATGTCACAGCCACTTTATTCGAAAACTATTTAGACTATAGAGTTGGAACTTGGTAGGTAAGTGTATTACGTAAACCGCTTTCCGAGTCATGTACAAACGTTATTAAATACTCATGGGAGACTCCCTATACATGGGTCTGAAACTATATTTTTTTTCATTTTACATACACGTTTGGGGTGTCTATACAAAGGTCTGTAAAAATTACATTGAAGTTTCTACAAGCATTTTTTCTCCAAGTCGATTGTTTGAGCAATAAGCCCGTTCAAAGTGGTTAAAAGTGGCCCCCCCCCCCCTCTAACTTTCAAACTATGAGTATGAATCTGGATAAAACATATGTTGTAGATGTCAAGGAAAACTTTCAACGAAAATTGACAGTTTTTTAAATATAGCACTTTTTCAAAAACCCAATAACATAACTTTGTAATTCTTACAAACACCATGAAAAACAAACTTATATTGGTATTTTGAAAACTATTCAACTTTATTATTATTATTTTTTACAATAGAGCTACATTTTCTCTACAAGATTTGTAAATGCTAATTTTTTATAGAGACTTAGCGACTATCATTAGATACCCAACCTTGAGTAAGTAGGTATAATCTTTATTTTTTTTTAAATTTAACCTTTACATTCTCACCGTCGAATGGGATTTGCTTAAAACTTAAGGCAGAAGTAAGTACTCGTGAAAAAAATATGTATTTCGGTATCTAATATACTGCAATATTTCGTGGCCCTAAAAAGCTTCACTCCCTCACATCCTGTATACGAGTATCTTGTAGACGAATAAAGTATTTAACCCAGGACAGTAGTATTATTAAATTATTAGGACAGGAGAGTAGCTACAGCCGTCACCAACGCACAGTCGCCTTCAGTAGGTAACTTTGGCATATCCTACCTCAAGCAGTGCGCTTCTAATGGTGATGAATGAAAGGATGAGCAAAGATTAAGTAATTATAAAATTTGTCTTGTGCCAAATTTAAATTCAAGTATTTTTACAGAGATATGGAAGACGAATCTGTCCCGCTCGCGGTAAGAAGAAAATGGGTACCGCGAATGCTTGGACCTCTTCCTCCGATGTTTCTTCGAATTCCACCGGGTACAGATGCCAGGATAGATCTAAGCTTAGAGATGGACGACGATCGTATCGCAACTTTATTACAGAATGAGGAGTTTATGGCTGAACTTCGGTGGAACCAAGAATTCATTGCCGCTCTAGACAATGACCAAGGACATAAGACAAAACCTCACGATGATGAAGCAGTCTTTAAAGAAAGGTTAAAGAATATGGGAAAAAGTAAGTTTAGAATTTATAAACACAGGTGAAAAATAAAAGAAGAATAATTTAATAATTGAAGATTAGGTAGGTAGAACCTGTAGTTAGGCTGCCAAAAAATCAGCAATTATAATTGTATATTTTACCTTATTTTACTTACTTATTCAAGACATTTTTTCAATTTAGAGAGCCTTTTTTATAATGGAAGTACCATACGAGCACAATAATGCTTGTATGGTACTTGTGTAATAACACAAGGGCGTGTTTAATCCAACTCAATTATAGGATAAATGTCCTGCCCGAAATTTCCTATATGTATCCCACAACCCTGGGGACTAAATTTGAACGCCTGCTCCACACGATTCACAGTGAATTCTACCGCCTTTAGAAATAAGGTCACACAGAACACAATATATATTTTAACTGAAAAATAAATGAACAGTTAACTTAGTTATTATGCTACAGACATTCATAATGCGTGCCTTTTGTTATTTCGTAGCGTCGCGCAAGAAGTTTGCCCAACTATCGCGGATGTTCAGTCGAGGAGGGTCAAAGCGCAGTGGGGTTGCACGAGCGCCTCCCCGAGGGCCGCCTGACAGCCTGCTGCTACAAGAAGAACATAGCGACGATGACGAACGTCCGCAACACACAAACAAAGTATAACCGTCGTGTTAATTTCACACGCCCAATTATGTTGCGCTTCGAACACCTGACTACGCCTTAAATTGACGGGCCTTATGAGTACTGGAAGTCACAAGGTTTTGAATAAGACTGGAACGCTTAGATAAGATTGGATAGAAACGTAGGTGTGGTTAAGACTATAACGTTGTGTAAAGTATACGGGCTCGGTGAAATGCGGTGTTGTGATGATTGAACTGTCCGGACATTGTTTACAAAGAAATTCTCAAACACTAAAGTAATGTAAATATGTGTTGTATCACTAGCGTCATTTAATATAGATTGCTTGCATTGGAATCTGAAATGGATCCACCACCCACAGCACTCGCCTTCTAGGCAGTAGCCGCCTCGCTAACAAATCGATACTAGACCCAAAGTGCAATTAAAGCATCTGTATCTCTTATTTTAATTGCTCTCTCGACTTTGATAGATGCTAAGTTATCATTGAAATTGTTTTATAGACGTGCCTTTAATTAATCTTACTGATATTTATTGTACCTTATTAATTCGTAAGTACTAACACTTGTTATAATCATTTTTAATTATGTATTTAATTATATATTTATTATTTTATTAGTACCAATGATTATAAATGATTTTTAAATGTGTTAACTTACAAGTTTCGCAAAGTATAGAGATAATAAAGCATCAAATTTAGTGAAATGTAGACTTAACAACTTTCTAAATATTATATCAGATAATATATTATACTCAAAACACTTCGAAGACTGCTTAAGGATTGTCATTTGGCTCATTAAGTTAAACTAAAAGTATAGTTAACCTAGCATTTTGTTGAACTAGGTATCTTGTTTAACGATTACCGTCAACTAAATATGCTCATGGAAGTATTTATAGAAAATAGATAAAATTCAAGTAGATACCCACTCACATCCAGTCGCGACACATACAGGATGGAAAAAGAAAAATTGCTTTCCGACGCACTTATTTGCATGCATAACTACATTAACCAGTCAACCGTAGCAGCATCGTCCGCACATGACATGTAGGTTATATGCTAAAGCTATATGCATAAATTTATTATTAACAACAGTTCGTTAACCGAAGCTCAAATCTCACTCACCAATGAAACGATCGATCATCATTGAGCGCAATCAATTTAACTACTATTCCAATGAAACAATTGTTTCTAATGCTAGATAATGAAGTTATAAATAAGCTTTCTTATGCGAAAATAAATTAAATGATTGTTTCTAAACGCATTTTATTTAATTGATTTCTTTCTTTGATATTTCTATAATATCTCCTCTTGATTTCAACCATTCATTCCGAATGATAATTTTTAACTTTCACAGACTACATGACTTTTTTAACAGAGCAGATGTCAAATAAAATGTTAATATAGGTTTTGATCTTTTTTGTCATTAAAACATAAGCAAATGTATGTAGAGGGTATGCGTATGAAGCGTTTAGTTATAATTCTACTTATTTAAATGTACATGGGTTTTCTATAAATATATGGAAGAAGAATGTGTATGAAAATACGTCATATGTGAGTAATGGAGCATGGTGAGCACTCGATCGAAGAATATAACAGAAACGGCTCATCAATGGAAGCGTCCGTGCGCATCGCGAAAGTCGCGCCGCCTACAAACGACATCAACGCGCCGTCTTTACGCAAACGCAACTCGTACGCAACCCAATGCTTTGTGGCGGGTCACGAGACAAATAGGTACGTACCTATAATATTTCGGCACTGGAAAAATACTAAAGCTAAACGAACTACTTAAATCATTTTTTTATTAGTAACTTAACCTTTTGGTAGTTTAGTATTTTTGCCTTTCGAGTGACGATTTGTATTTAGTGTGGTTATGGTTGCTTACTTGTAATGAAGATAAACATTATAGTTTTCTTTCTTTTAATGGGATCTCAGAACTCTTTGCAAATTTGAAACATAAAGTTTTCATAGCATTATCTTATGAAAGTTAGTTAAAAACACCACAATCTTAGCATTTATGATTAATAGTTACTAAAAATCAAAAACATGGTCGTAAGTAAATCTCACGAAGTACATACGTGCCTGCAAAGCGCTCGTAAGTCATATCGCATCTTCTGCCTGTGAAGTAATCTTACGAGCATCTGTCAAAACAATTACTGTTAAAAGTAAAGTGCAGGTAACGCAGGCCGGGCGTTATCGCACATCGTCGTATGCAAGTCGTGGAGAGGAGATGCCTCTGGCTGCGTAGCGCACGTCGCACGTGCATCCGTCACGCATCACGAACCACCAGATATTCATTTAGTTTGTCTTTACTCATCGTGCCATCCGCACGCATGGAGGCGCGCCCGTTCCCGCGCAAAGTTAACAAACCGGTGATGCACGCGAGGCCAGTTTGAAAAGTGTTCTCGCAAACCGCTCAGCACCTCTGAAGTCATTGTTTCGTGAGTACAGTTTAAATTTTTCCATACGTTACCTTTGCGTTCCGCAACATTTGCATTTCATTACCATAGTTCCAAATTCGAGCTCATTACAATTACGCACCGACCCAGTAAAATACGTAACTCATGGTCAATTAAATATTAAATTTTTGCACTTCATTGCGAAAGTATACTCACTTTAATAGTGAATTTTAATTGAATTACACTATAAACAAAGCTTTTAAAAAGTACTGTAAGTTTTCTTTATTTATAAATATGTCTACATGTTCTTAAACTTGAGTCATTATTAAAAACCGGTCAAGTTAGGTTCGAATTCATAGACTCTTCCATGGATTTAAAGCGAACGCAGTTTTCTTTTATTGAAACTCTATCCTGGTTTTACTTATATACACGAATAAGGATTTATGAGGTAGGTACTATAAGGATTTATCTTATACTATATCTGCAATTAATATTATTCAAATATTATTTACATAATGCATCTAATTGTATTAATCTGCATTTTGATAAATTACAAATTGCTAAGGCTTTCTAACATATTCAGCCATGATAAAGATGAATGAATCATCTGGTCATAATCACATAGTATATTTTTTACCACGGAAAGTAGCAACAAAGCATGCAGTCTACTTGAGAAATGGATACTGCCATCCATGGACATCTGTAATTAACCCCAGATAGAATTCGCATATTACCCAAGATCGGCCATAGACCATTTCCTTATCTTTCTGAGAGCAACGGATCTGCTCTCAGAATCTCAGGTCTCAGGTATGCTAGGAATGATGATGATGACTATATCTTCTTATGATGCCTCTATGTCACTACATACGCTCAAATTATAGATAAGCTAAATATTTGCAAACCACCTGATACACCTGGTACAAATACCTGGTAAATCACTCTTTTCTTTCGGAAGTCGGGTAAAAACCACTCCTAGTTCAATCGCTTTCCGTTTGATAATCGTTACATACCATTCTTAGTAGATAGTTAAAATAGCGCATCAAATATGAAAATAAGGACAAACGCCGTAGCATACGATTTAAATAACGTGAGTTATTTTCACCTACAAAACAAAAAATTATATTCCAAAAGTACCTATCATTCAGTAAATATAATCTATGGCGTAATACTAAATAATAATAAATAAGCACGTATACTTACAATGCAACCCATTTATAACCATTCATCTATTGGAAACTTCTATTGGTAGGTACAGGTACATTTAGAGGTCTGGAGGCCTCCGTGAAATAAATGCGTGTAGAAAATATTTTCCAAATAAAATATACCATGTAGACTTTTTGTGTCCGCGAAAGAAAAGAGGGCACATAATATTTGACAACTGTGCCTCAGCGTATAATTTGACGAACAGGATGGTCACCAGATAAAGAGCTCTAGCTGAGGTCGGCCTCTATATCAAAGGCTGTCTAATGTTACATCTGGAAACACATTGTGTAATGCCATAAATAAGTGTTTGTACAATAAAACACCCTTCAAACTAAAACATAAATACATCACTACTGTTATAAAGCAGGAATAGATATGATGAAATAGCAGTCAAAACACAAGGGGTTCTCCCATCTTCCAACAATTTAAGTATCTACTTATTTAAGGTACTTAGGACTTACGTATCATTAAGTAGGAAGTATGTTATTAATTTCTATACCTTTCACTGCTTTACAGTATATTATCTTATAATATCTACATTAGTCATAGAATATGCATAAACATGGTATTTGGGAGAATGCTATATAAGGTAAATGCTGAGACGAAGATGAGTTTCGTTACATAAACTAAGTTATATTTATAGATTAGATAGATATTATTCTAGAAACGTGTTGTACATAAGCGCAGTTAGACATTAGTGTATTCATAACAATGCTTTCATTTACGTCGTTTTATTTAATTGTGCATAATATCAGCGAACAGTGAAACAAGTAGAAATTTTATTAACAGTCATTTGCAGTTAAATGATAATGCTAGTATGAAAACATTTTATCGGTATTAAAGTTTCTATGTTATTTCAACGTAAGTACATCAAACTATTTGTAAAAAAAATATTTATCTATAATTGTTAACTTTACCGACTCTACAATTACCCCTAACATCTAATTAAAAGACATTTGCATTTTTTTAACTTAAGATAACAATTGAAAATCTAGTACTTATTTAATTGGGTATTGTTTCGGTCCTCTTTTCAACGTCCGAGCATTTACTTCCATAAGTAGGTATCCATTGGAATGACCTGTTTTTTATGATATTACTATTTACTTTTCCCCCAACTCGGAGACGTGTCGTTGTTACGAAAATTACAGAATAAACATATATGTACAATTATTTATAAAACCCTGTTTTTTATACCTCGCTCATCTTTTCTACGTTATGTTACAGAAATCTAACAATATCTAATATACTTACTTTTTTAATAAGTCGTAAACGATAATGTAAACAGAATATTAGTTGATTATATCCTTCCATCAAAATCGAATAGATACATTTCTTAATAACTTACTTATATTCTAGCATAACATAACTAAGTATTTTTTTGTCATATTGAAGTTGCAAACGAGCCCTCAGTCCTTATGATTACCCTATATAGGAGAGGTTCATAAAAATGTAACAGGGGTTATATCCAAATGCGATCACATATAACGCATACATTCGATTTCACATAGAACCTCTGCTACTCCCGAGGACCAAGATGGTCATTTCATATAAGTGAGCCGGCAACCACACCCTTCACTGAAACTGCTTCACGCTCGAAATAGGTGGTAGAATAATATTTATTTTCCAAATGAATTAGTTAAATAAGTACTTAGCGAAGAAATTTTTTTTTAAATCTAATGAAGCACATGTTATTTTTTAATCAAAATCAAAATGAGCATGAGTCATCAGCATTTAGCGCTAATTCTGATGTTTTTTTTTATTTGCCATCCACGCACATCTAAAAATTCACCTGTATAAAATCAACCTAAATTTTTCAAAGTGACACTACTTTACAAACATTGATAGATAATTAAACTACTTTAACATTAACTAAATATGAACTAAAGTCATAAAATCAAACCTAAGTATAAATTTAATTCCAAAATACCCATAAATTAAATACTAAAAAATTAAATACGAAGATATGTAAACGTGACTAAGTGGATATATTTAGGTACATAGGCTTATCTATTTACCGACGTGTTACCTGTTTTATTTATAGGTATTAAAGCATTTATTACCATTAGACTTAGGACTTTAAGACTTGGATCTTTACGACTCATTACATCATCATAAATTCTGCACATCGTCCATGATAATGAAACTTCAAACGCACGTCCAACCACAAAATGCCTGAACGACAATATATCAGGGGCTTTACGACGACATCGGCCATCCTGCGGGATTGGACTTGCAGCGGGAATGTGGTTCCATAATATAACAAGTAATGTTTTACGATAAATTATTATAATTTAGAGCTTATCTACCTGTGTTTGTAACTACCATCTGTCCTAATAGAATTGTTACTAGGAAATTTTAGCAGGTGATTTGTGTTTATAATGATTGAACTTCTGTAGTGCTGCCCCTTGCTTTAATATTTTGCCGATAAGTTTATATCTCCTGTGCTAATAAAGTTTATATGTCCTGTGCTAATAATATAATATATCCGCCTATGAATTCGTTCGCGTGTAATTTTAATTATGTTAGTCGTAGAAGTATAGTCAGTTAAATTCCTTGTAGGTACTTCATTCGTTCGAGCAGTAGCGTATGGCCGTCAATGTTGGTAAGACGTAGACGGTCGCAACACTTTTCGCCCACAGACGCCGTGTCATGCCGCCGCCGCTACGCTCCCGTGATCGGAAAATAGCTTGGCAGATTACAGTTACGTACGAGTACTTGAGATGTCACTTCGATCGCTCGTTGTACATGGTGCCTCAGGTGGATTATGCGATTCACCAAGCTCATGCCGCACGAGCCATGCTCCATCTGGTGCTTACATTCCATCCACCTCTCCGAACCAAACTAAAGGTGTATAAGTTTCACATCCGATTCCGGTTGATCTATGCGGCGCTAGCGTGGTAAGCGCTATTCAGAGATCAACAAAGAGCGTCTCCGCGCGCAGCAGAACCTGTCCCTCAGGGCTTGCACCTGGGGGGAGGGGGCGCGTTCGGAACGACGTGTTAGAACGTGACTTCACGGTGCAAATCTTGGATGAGTTTGTGGCCGTGTCGGCGCCTCGTTTATACGAGCGCGCTGATAGCGGGCTCCTGAAAACGCATCTTAGAGGGCTCGTGCCACTTCACGCTCGACCTCCCGAAGGGCGCCCACTTTCTCGTGAGCTAGGGGACCACCAGGGGGACTAAATCAGCAGTAACAACTTAGTGCGTTCACTGAAGACCAAACGCTGGACCGCTGCCAAACGGCATCCAACAGCGCCGGTGGACAGTGTATTCATTGAGGCTATTGTCCGGGCAAGGAGGGGTTCCTCAAGGCCCGCAGACCTTATGCCGGCATAGGACGACTATCAAACTCAAAAAAGCCTCCTCACAATCCCCCTCCAACCTCAATCATCGAGATGTAGTACGTGTTGGGCAATCAGTGGTCACAATTACATGATTAGAGCTAAAGAAAAAAAAGTAAACAAAACGCAACGGAACATTTCATTTAAGCACAACATGCACGTGTGTGTTGTTTTGGCCATCATGGTAGATTTATGCTTAACTACTATTATTTTTATCCCTATTACGCCATTTGACCAAAATTTGCCAATCTTAAACATGCTTGGAATGGTAAATATTATAATGCCAGGCCACTACTATAATAAAGAATAAAAAACATTGCCCGCAGTAACAGGCAGACGAGATACAAAGGCAGATATGTTATCTAAATATGTTCTTTGGAAAAATAATGAAATAGCTAACACCACACCAAAAGTGTATTCACATGTAAGCCCAAATTTAAGTAAAGTTTTCAAGATAGGTAAAATAAATCGACACTCCTAAAAACGCAAGTGGCACCGAACAATCTAAAGTTGGGATTTTAACGTGAAAATACATAGGTCTAACCACACTAGCCGACTAAAATTAAAGCTACACATGTTTGAATATGCTTATGAAAAAGTAAGATACTATAAATCTATAATCATTAACAATATATATTTTTTATTTACTACTTACTGACTACTCTTTTATTTATTTATTAGTTCTTGTAAATATTTAATTTTAACTGACTTTCATTCAAACAGGTGTTACGTGAAGTGAATTTAAAATAACCTGGGTTTCACTACGAAAACAAGTTGCTACTACATGTGAAGTACTTCCAAGTGCGTTATTAGTAAATATATATTTATTTGTTGCTACTTTAATAGGCATGAGTCTTAATTAATGGTGAGAATCAGTTTTTGTTCAGAATATTACGGTATTTTTACGTGTATTTTTAACAATACCTAATTGCCTTCAGCTTTTTGGAAGTAATATAATTTATGCAATAAAATGTAATATTACACGCTACTCACTCTTGAGTCATCATTAAGTGTAATATGTGGTGAATATTTCATACAGTGCATATTCTCCGTTCGGCCATACAAAATTTAGAATCCTACATTATGGAATTCTAAAAGATACATTTTTAAATCCTGATTATTTTATTTAAAATGATAAAAATGAAAAATTAAAGCCGAATATATAGTTACCATCTAAGCCGATTTACCAATTTTATTTAGTTAATGTATCCTATCCTATATCAGTTGTGCGTAAAGAACGAGAATATTATTACTTTTTAGGGTAATAGGATAGTTATTTATACAAAGGCGCTTTATTGTTCGCCACTCGAGAAGCTTTCTCCCCTATTGTTTATCGGTCCTCCAGTGTATGCCATTGGCATCCTTAAAACGATATTTGCGTAAAATTTATTGAGCGAAGCCGTGTTTCACAAAAGAGGGTGTAACAGCTGTCGTAAAATCGATACTAGCGCCAATAAGTTGTTCGATTCAGTTATCTATAACGGAACCACCCCGGAAGGGCGGAGCAGAAGTGTAGTGGTTAGTTAGTTCTTCAAAAACCCCGCTGACAAATTCGGATTCTGCACAATGGACTCATACACATGTTTCAGTAGGTTCTACAAAAGACCGAGGTGTTTAATCTGCTGTAATGTATTTACTACTATATGAACTATACGTTGACAGCATACATCGATGTCACATCTACTGTATATAGGCACATGTGCTAAAGTGTCCACACAGTTGCCATCATAGCAGTCCAAGTACACGACCCATAGCACGAACCGCATCCAACTGCAGCGGGGCGTCAAACAATCCGGTGTCGAACCGCCACAGCTAATGAAAAAAATTTTCAAGCTGATAGAGTGGCAAGGTCCAGGCGTTAACATCAATGGCAAACATGTCACACATTTTCGATTTGCTGATGATACAGTAATCGTTAACAAGCAGGTACTTATATTGTTTTTGTTTTGGATTTCGTTACTATTAGAGCGATTTGTGTTGATTGATAGAGATATATGATTTTGTGGCACCGAAATGTGGTCTTCTACTGTCTCATTTGAGCTCAAAATAGCTCAGCATACAGATCTACGAGAATGTTCGGTATTTCGCTAGAATGAATGGATCGAAACGATGACATCCGTAGACGTACTATGCTTACTGATATAGTCGGTATAAGAAATCTGAAAGAAGTAGCAATGGTCTGGCCACATTAAACTCATTTGACCTGTAAGTTATTCTGTCCAGAACATTCGAAATGAAAATATGCAGGAGCCGGCCCTATCATAGACCAAACGGTGTGGCTGCTTTAGTCCCAGAATTGGCTGATATTTACAATGCTTTTTTTATTTTTTTTGTTGAGGCAAAATGATTAATAAAAGGCCAATTGGTTGCAATTCCTTTTTTATAGCAGTTTGGCTTATACTATTACCTCAAAAATAACGGGATAGATAGATATATTTTCTGCTCTTTCAACAAAACGCCAAAACCTCAATATCTTCATATCTATTTATTGGATCACATGTTAATTTACTTATTTTTACTTTAACCATTAATCACTTTTCAAAAATCTATAAAACCCAAGTTTCTATCAAATTCAAGTTTTTATGCTATTTTTCAAAGCCAGAAAAAATGTGCACGATATCAAATATTCACCCTAAAATTAACGGAGGCAAAAGCTTGCAAGACAATTATACAATTTCTCTGTTGCATATTTATATTCCTAAAATATGCACTTTGCATTGAAATTAAAATTCATACAGCCGTGGTGATAAAATAAGATTGAAGTTAATGAGAGCATTAATTAACCCCGTCAGTTTGTCCTAAAAACTTGATTTTTCTTCCTATAGACTTTTAAGCCTTATAGACTAATTTGCAAAAAGATGATGGCAAATTTCTGGACGCCAAACAATCATAGTTATTTACATTTTATATGTTCTACGAAAGATAATAGACCACAGTTGCAAAAATAGAGAGCTAACGACGATGAAACAGATATAATTTATTGAATGACGATAGAACTCGCTGTGGTTCGATTACGTCGGCATCACCGCCACACCTATTTCAGCTCTACAGAAATGTTCACGCTAATGTAATCTGGTGTGAAAGGTGTGTAACTCAGATATATCTAAGAAGCTTTCCTTTATCGACTCCAGAGAGATTTAGTCTTAAGCAGATTTCATAATACTTATGTATTATTAGTAGCTCGTACCTACTTCTCGGTAGTATGAATCTGACTAAAATCTAAATATCATTTTTATTCAAATGAAGTAATTTACTACACAAAATTACATCAAAGCTACGTTCGTAGAAGAATACTCTCTCAATTACATCTACGTTTCTACTTAATGGTAAAAACTAACTTTCCCAAATAAATTTTCAAGTTAATGGCACATTGTGTTGTATTTTAATCAACGCAATATTGCATGAGCTAAAGATTTGGTTGGTATTAATTTCACAGTAATTATTGTACCGTAGCAATACGTAATCATAATGCCGGTAATGTCACAGATAAAGTAATGTTTTTGCGGCGATTAAATTCTTCATTTCGCGAACATTAACACGTTACCATTACTTCTAGTCCATCAAATTACAATATTCAAATTTCAATTTTAGAATTATCCAAATACATTATACTTAATATATAATTAAGTTATAAGTAGTTTCCTTGAACATAATATTGAGCCGTTAAATATAGGTATACCTATAAATATATAAAGGAAGAAACAGTTTAATTACATATAATGGATAAATCTTAATTAATTTCGCAACAGAAAACATGCTAAAACCTAGATACTAAATGAAGAAATTACGCAATATCATCGATCTAAAATACACAGTAAAACAAACTATTACGATTATAAACGACCTTTGGACAAAGGTTAGAGATTACATGGAAAGCTCAGTCTACAGCTCCAAACACTTTCAGTTGCCGATCCACTGGGCCATAATCTGTCGTGATAACAATTAAATCAACAGTTGGGTAATCTCAAGATGAGGAATGTGACGTGGCAGCGGGGACTGCAGAAGCAGTAGGTAGTCTCCGCGCAATCAGTTCAAGCCGAGTTTCACCCGGAGTATTCACGCTGTTACTTTTACAACGCGCGGCCGCACACGAACAACGCTCTGTTTCCCTAAGTCTCATTGTCTCCGTAACACGTTGTTAATGGAAAATTTGACTTTCCACGCGTCGACAAGTGACACCTTTGAGCATGGTTAATCTTTCCAGTTACGCTATAACAATAGTGTAAGCGTACCAAAAACTGAACATTCTGTATATTTCATTCTATTCCAATACTTTTGAATAATACAACCAGATAAGCAATGGATCTTTAAAAGGCTGGCCCAAGCTTTTCTTGCCTTGATGAATTTAATATTTTAAGGTAGGAATTTAGTAGGGATGGCACACATACATTCCTCGCAAGTAGCATTTTTATGGTAAGAAAAACCGTATGTCTCGCTCACTTGTCTTATAATGAGCGAAAAGTAAGTGCACATCATGAATTGAAATCTCAATAGTTACACTGTACTGTTTACAATACAATGGAACGCAGGCGTGCTTTTATGAATAAATGAATATAATCATATTAATCTGGCACGATTAATACGCCTCAAACGAAGACTGGTTGACTGGCTGCAATGCTTGCTAACAAAGAGACAGGTGATAGACGCGACGCTAGATAAAAACTACAACTAGTTATTGTTCATTATTTATTGTGGGATAGATTAACTAAATACCTATAACTAGTTAGGTCACGCTCCGCAATAAATAAAAATCGATCACAGTTTCCAAGCATCTACGATCTACATACTTACCTCGAAGACTTGAAGTATTAACATAATTATGCGGGAGCTTTTGTTGTAGAGACGGGCGATACTAAAGTGTAATAAAAACACAGAATCCGCGCGTGGTTATTTAAATTTGCTACTCAGGTTTAAAATTTCATGTCTGAGCTTTGCTTCTACATAAGAAATTATATGCAAATGGTTTTTATATACTTTTGTATATATATATAATGTACAGCGGATTATTACGAACTATCTTAGCAATGAATATACTTAATGCGTTAAGTAACCGGATACTGTTTCATGGTAACAGAAAAGGCCAATATGTATTTTCAGTCTCGAAGACAAAAATTTAAGCTTACTTATTATTAGCTCTACATTTAAAAAGAACCCATACAAAAACTGTTGTAAAGAGATAACGAATCATAGTGTTGACCATCAAATATTTCTAAACAACGATTCGATAATATCTATTTATCTGCACAACGAGATCATCTGTAAAGTAACTAAAATGGGTACAATGTAAAGGTAGAACCGGGGTTTTGGGATTGATTTACTTGGAAGATAACATTGCATGATACCGTTGCAGATATCGTTTGCGAGCGCGATTGTCGGCGCGCCCCGAGTGCTCTCAGAAGTCCACACCGTTAGTTTAGCACCAAATCTGCCTACAATACGTACGTACTTTGATTCGGATAATAAGTTTAAAGTCACGATCCAGTTCCGCGGGCCGTCTAAGTAATCTCTTCTAAATAAGAAGCCCCTTGTACGGCGACCGGCGAACGTACTAAAGCTCTCCGTATTCCGATTAACTTTGATTTATTGTTTTGTCTTTGAAATGAAGAAGAAAGAGGAAGGTACTGAACATAATTCTCGGCAGTTGGCAAGCTGTATTTATGATCGGATAATGTGCACTTGATTTGTTTACATTATTTTGAAGAAACTAGAGGTCGTAAATTATAGTTACAACTATATGCACCATGCCACTTTGTATCATAGTAGCTTCCATTATTAGCTAAGCGTGCATTATGAATGTTAACGTTCATTCTGTGTATTCCTAAACATTTTTATCCCCACATTTCGATATTGTATGAATATTAACAGTAAGAGAAAAAAACTCTTGTTTTCATGAGACGAGAGCATTTAGGTATTACATGTCACATAATAATAGGTACATTATAAATAGTTATGTAACGTTATTAAACTAACACCCTTTTTGAAAACTTTTTTAATTTTTGTCGATTTTTTTTTTTATAAATTGTTGAAATGGTAAGTGAATCAAGTTGGTTTGATAGTTTAATTCATCCTTAGAAACTTATTGGGAGTTGGTAAGTTCTGTTGCTGATAACGCAGATATCGTAGACCCGTGTAACATTACTAATCATAGTGTAGTGAGTGCTAGTGCATAGATACAGGTCTCGCGTTTGATTTTCGCACGCACTATCCGTATAATTTATTATAAGGTAATAATTGTGATATGTATATCAATTGACTTGCCTAAAAAAAATCTATACAATTATTTTACAGATTCAGTTGTAGTTCGTGTCATAGCGAACTTTTTAACTAATCTCCCAAAGGAAAATTTCATCTATTAGTCACATTTCCTTTTTATTGTAGTTGAGCGTAGACTTCTTAACATTGTAC